>JAOVVI020002919.1:0-18786 GCA_028571085.2 Nepenthes alata | reverse complement strand
AGAGCTGAAAACTCTTTCATTTTTGCTTTAGAAGCCTCTTCTACTAGCATCACGGCAAAGCTGTTTTGCAAATCTACTCTCGAAAAAAAACAGCAGTAAAATGGAAGATCATCAGGCGAAGTTCTGTTGTCTAATGTAAATCTGTCATCATGATATTTTTGAACCGAGGGGGACTAGTCCTCGTCTCCGAGGCACCGAGGCACAAACCCTTCGCCTCAATTTCAAATCCGTAGCCATGTGTTTTTTCTTTTTTCTGTTTAAATTTGTTTTTAATTTTTTTTAAATAAAACACAAGCCATTGAATTTGTATTCAGCAGCCATCGGAACTGAGGTGAAGGGATTGTGCCCAAGGGTGAGGTGAACTCCCTCCCCCCCCCGGGGGTGGCAGGCGGAACTTGATATCTTTAACTATCATGGCAGGTTTATGCTGTGCACTTCAAGTGCAGCAGAAAGATGGTGCGTGAGTACCCGAACTTGTTCAACTACACCAAAGAGATCTATCAGTTCCCGAAAGTAAGCAGCGCGGTGAACATGGAACACATCAAAAAGCATTACTATGGAAGTCACCCATGGATAAATCCAACCGGGCTTATCCCCATCGGCCCCGACATTGACTACTCTTCCGCTCATGACAGGGCCAGGTTTTCTACTTGATATGAAATGTGATAGTAATTTGAATAAGCCAAATCTTCTCTGCTATCCGAGGTATGATAAAAGAGACTCAAATAACCTACTCCCATGTATTAGGATTAAAGTTGTGGTCATTGTTGTGAGCCTTTTGTTGTTTTAAGTATTGAATCCTCTCCAATTGGGTGATAGTGGAAATGCCTAATCATCCTAATTTTATTTACATATTTGTTTTTGTTCCAAGGGAAAAAGGAAGAATAAAAGATTAGACAAGAAAAGTATATCTAAGATGATTTGGATACTTAAAATATAGTTCAAATAAAGCATTGTGAAGAAACATTAGTTTATTGTAAACCTGAGGTTGAAAGGAAAAAAAGTAAACCTAAAAATATTTGGAGTGAACTAATAAAAATAATTTCTACAATTCCTTTTATTTTCGAAGCATGTTTTATTAAATCTAGTAGATTGGAAAAACTAGATTCATATAATTGATCTTATTTTATCAGACCTAAGGCCTTATTGTTGTTGATGACAATGAACACAAGAAATCTGTGTCTCAATAAATATGATCAGTTATATATATTTGTTTTTATATCCTTAAATAATTTTAAATAATTTTTTATCACATCATTTTATATTTTTTTAGGTTTTTTTTTTCTTTCCTCATACCATAATGGCATGTCATCAGCCACTTAGTCATTGATTGCAATAACTTCTTTCCCAGATCTTCCAACTATTGGACATCACAAAGTTGAGAAACTCCAATCTGAAAAAGTTTTGACTCCTATCTAACCTTACTTTATATTACTTTAAAAAATTGAAAAAATGGTAATTGTTATATGTTTGAGTATTTCTTCCAGTAATATGGGTATTTTGATACTTTAAAATACTAAAATAATTATAAAAATATTAATTTATAATTTTTTAATATAGGGACGTCGGATCATCATGATCCAACGGCTCATAGCCACAGGATAGAGCCCTGGGATTCGCACAGGAATGCTATTAAGGTTCATTGTTGTTGTAGCATTTTAAATCATAACTTACTCATACTTGAGCTGCATATTCTATGTGATTTGATGATATATTAGCTGTATTAATCATCGGGCTATAGTTGATAACAATTTTGATTTAACGTGCTCGGAGATTTTTTGATGACTTCGCATGGAGAAATTTATTGGAATGTTATTTGATACCGAATTTTTTTTTTTATTTTAATTGTGTAAAGATTGAGGAAGCTCATGTATACTTATCCAGCCCTTTAGGGTCGATCAAAGACTGAGATTTGTAGGCATGGTGTGCTTTTTCGCTCCATGTTGAGTTCAACCATTCAAGGGTGCGTCTGTTCTCCGAGCCCTGTGGTCCGAGGTCTGCGTCCACAAATTGCATCAACCAACCGCCTCACGCGGAAGTCCTGTGACCTGCTTGTGATGTGCTGCAACTCGCACGTCGCGTGTCTGATTGGGAGCGACAGCCCAATGGATAAAGTCTTCATGTAATATCAGAAAAGTGATTGATTTTGAATTATGATTCATAACAAGAATCATACAAATGAATACATGAATCGCCTAATGTTCTCATTGAAGCAAATTCGCTACAGGAAGGACAGTTTGAGCATTATTTTATATCATTTGATCTTATCTTCGTGGAAATTGAAACTCTGATCGAGAAAGTAATCAGTGAATTTGGAAACCAGAATCAAAAATTGATGGGGTCATCACCGTGAAACCAAACTAAAATTCAAACCTATCTGAATTGATTTGTTTGTGACTGGAAGCTGTGCAAGTAAGAAGAATCGAGATGTTCAAACAGTCGAGAAAATCTAAAAATATGGAGGAGAACCAGCGCACAACACACCGGAAGATTTGGATAAATTCGTCAGCACTGAGTTTCAAGCGTAATGGATGAATTGGTGACAGTGATTAACTAGGATCGTCTTGATGAGAAGAGAGGCAAACGGAGAGAGAAAGCCGAGCTTGTTGGCACTGAGAACGCTTGAGCGCGGTTCCGCCGCTTGAGCACAACGAGCGAACAGCCTCCGACTCCGACGGACAAATCACCGTCACCATGCAGTCGGCGAGGGCACGGTTGAGGTGGCGGCAAGCCGAATTTCTCGCCGGACCCGCCGGTATCCGGCGATGGCATTCGCAGAGCGCTCGGTGTAGTCTCTCGCACCCTCCTACTCCCGTCTCCATCCAAACTACCTCCCCGCCTCCCTGGATCTGGTCTACCGATTCTCCGCCTGCCAGCCCCACCGCCTTGCGAGAATCACCAGGTTCCGTGAACGGAAAACAGCAAGAAAAGCTTATATCTCCCCCGAGTATTTGAAGGAAATGAATTATACAGAATGATCTCCTTCGACGATATCCCTCAATCAAAATTTAACCTCCTTCATCAACCGATGATGACGACGACGAGACGACTTTCTTCGTCTTTTGTTTCGATTCCTGCAAGTTCTTTGCGTTGTTCCGGTGTGATGCTACCATTATCAGGCAGGGTAGTGTGATTTGAATACCAGATTTATCATCTTATTAAATTCTGGATTATTTCAACGAACAATCCATCGTACTATCACGCACACGTCGTCTGATCTACTTGATAACTTTTATCTAAATCTTACATGAATGAGACAATCAATCCACCTTAATCGATCGTAGCTTTGGAAATAACTGCATAACCAACAGTAGAAGTAGAGTTATTACTATACTACCTGATAATTACGAGTTTACTTCATAAAAATATATTTTTACATAATATAAAATAAGATAATATATAATAGATTTTCTGAACAAAATTAAACTCACAATATCCTATTATGTTGGTGATATTTTAACAAATATTTCATAACATACCATGATATATCAAGCAACTTCTTGGATAAAGCTTCAATCGAATAGCTAAAGTCATCTTGTCTCTCATGATCGGCAATCCAACCCCATGGATCACAGTTCTGCACATTTAGGGCAATATGTTGGAGGTCTCGGTCAAAGATATTGTGAGCACTTTGATCACAAATAATCGAATTAATAAGATGATGATCGTGATTCTTACCAGTCAATGACAGACATTTTTGAGACAATTCAATTCAACTCAGCTTCTTTCTTATAGTGGGAGTTTTTCATGGTGTGCACAGTGAGTTTTACCCCTCTGCACCAGAAGCAAATTCTTAGGCTAGCTTATTTTGCCTTATTCTGGGTGACTGGTGTAGTTTTCTTAATTAAATTAATGGCCTTCTAAGGTTAAGGTTCAGGATTTTTAACTGAAGGAATCAATACACAAAGTGATTTTACAAAAATCATGAAAAATCAACACCTATAGTTTTTCACTATAAAAAATATAGTAAATTTAAAACAATTATGTTATGGTTTTTTATGAATAGAATGGAAAAAATCAACTAATTTCATAGAAATAAGCAAATCATGATAGTGAATAATTAAATTTTGTGGGGTTCATATTATTGACAAACCCTATCAGATTCACTTTGTATTTATAATTTTTCTATTTTAGTTGGACTAATAAAAAAATCAGCTCAAATATTAACAAATTCAATCTAACTCCTCTTTATTATCATTACTTTTTTCTCCAGTAAGATCAATTTATCCCACTTAACAAAGGGTGGATCTGCCCCTGCTCAAATCTGGGTAGCTTATCTTGTTTGAAATTCATCTCTATGAAGAACTCCGTGATCCTTCTTTCATATGCAAACTTCTATCAAGTAACTAATACAACAGTACATCTACAGATGCTGTGAGGGCATTCGGACACAAGACTACTTTTTTTTCTGGGTGAATCAGCAGCAGTAGTATTATTAAGCTAAATTGGGCATACCGTAAACTGTTCTTCCCTAGCTTCATCAACCGTCAGCCTTCCGGATCGGACAAGTACGCCGGGCTTCCATTATCACCCATATCTGCAGATACAAAAGAGTGGAAAGATTCCACAGTTGAAGGGCAGGAAAGGGTGTCGTCGGAGTCCGATGCAATGTCATGATCCAACATCAAGTGCTCCTCATCAGATTCCGATACTTCCGAACCAGACGGGCGCATTAACAGCTCGTTTATTGCTGCCTTTGCAGCCTTGGCAAACCATTCATCCTCATGGAGTGCACTAATTCAAGCATATTTAAAGTCAGCAGAAACTCAACAAAAGATGGAAACAGAAGAAAATTGGAAGCAGAAGGATACCTCAGTGGGTCAACCCCCTTTGCAGCAAAGGTTTTGATTGCGCGTGCAGTAATCGCGGACACAATCTGTAGCACATTCCTCGATGAATGGCCCGCAAAGCGTGCAATTTCGACGGTGAAGTGCATATCGAGAATCAACTGGCACACAAGTACAAGTAAGCACCTCGTTTTTTCATGTTCGTTCTCTCACTAAATCTCATGGTAACATTAACAGCTATGAAGGTTCAGGCATATTTGCCAAGTTTATCAATGCAATGACGTGATAATTAGAGAGGGCAATAGGTTTTGTTTGGGTCAATAATAGTTCTAGTTAATTAAATCAATAACACAATTTATTAATAAATATTCATAATCAAAATATATTAAGCATAGCTTATCAATAACACACTGTTTGTTCTCTCACTTCAGCAGCACATATGCAATTAGGAAAAGACCTATTTAAGCCATTATTGTCTGTTTCGATATAATTAAGTATACCATGTGCAAACACGGACCAAAAATAGGAAAAGAGTATCCTCAACATTATAAAGCTAAAGGCATGCTGCCAGATATAAGCATCAGGCAAAGTCATGTGAACACGCTTTTATATAAATCTTCATAACCACTCAATTCATAAATAGCCAAAGGTCAAAGTGGCATAGCCACTCTGATGATTCATTTTACTTCAGTTGCCTCAACTGATTTTCTGTCTTTTGACAAAAAGAAGATTCTCCCCCACATTGTGAGGTCTCAACAGGGCCAAATTTATGTAGCTTAAGCACTATATATAAGTAGTTTTTTTTTTTTTTTGGTTTGAGTAAGTGATATCTAAGTCACAACCAAGCTCACCCTCTTCTTAATAATCATTAAAAATTTTGAATATAGTTCACCTACTTATTGGATAAAAACCATAACAAAGATTGAAAATTTTGTACTTGTAGCTTGACACGAGTATCTGATATTGAATAAGGCTGCCTAATAATTCTTTTTCTTTTTCTTCCTTCCACGTAGATTAGCCTGTCTTTTAATGGCAAATTCAAAGATTATATTACCAAAGGACATGATGCAATTAGTTGCAAACAAAAGATACTGGCTAAATCTGCTGCAAAGAAAGTTGACAAGCGAAAAGATACCAAATGAAATCTCTCTGGCATCAAAAACT
The DNA here is from genome assembly GCA_028571085.2 of Nepenthes alata. Taxonomy (NCBI): domain Eukaryota; kingdom Viridiplantae; phylum Streptophyta; class Magnoliopsida; order Caryophyllales; family Nepenthaceae; genus Nepenthes; species Nepenthes alata. The sequence continues at coordinate 12,835 of JAOVVI020002919.1, read as the reverse complement.
AATGATGTAAAAATATTATCTTTGTCACTTCTGCTAGGGATGTCATAGGCCTTCCATGCAATCCACCAAGTTGCAATTGGAATTGCATCATAAACACGCTTCCTCAATTATCTCAATCAAGAGATCTCTATAGCCAACTGCATGACATGCTAAGAACTGTGGACTCTTCTCAAACAATATGAAGCAATCCCCGATGGACAAGATTAAAGGGTCATGAATGAGTTTATTTACAAAGGGCACGATACTTATTTCACTCTTACAACATTTCTCTAATTTTGTTGGAAAATTCACTTAAAAGTTATCAAAAGCACGTTTGTTTATTATGATCTATCCATTAGGCAAGTATCACCTTGGTAGTGCTATTAGGTTACTGAATCCTGATTGTGTTTCCCAGATAAGCATGGCACACTTGCCCACAAATATATCACTCATTCATTTGTTACTGGCATTGATTAATTAAGTTTGAAGTCTAATTGATGGTGAGATTCCATAGACCTCTTTCCAAGTTAGATTCATAGCATGTCCTGGTCAGACTCACGAAATGCTATTTTTTTTTATATATATATTGAAGAGTACTTTTGAAAAAAGCTATTGTCCGTACCTTCGGGCAAAATAACTCTATATGTGTTTTTAAAGAAGTTCCAAATTGAAACTTGCTAGAAAAACCCACAATAATTTATGGAGAACCTTAATTAGCTTTTGAGAAAGCTTTTCAAGTAATATCCAATTATATCTTTCTAAAAGATATTTCAACTGTTATGCCAAGTAGGCCCTCAGAATTAGACTCACAGATTATCTGAATCAGATTTTAGAGTCAATCTCTCTCTCTCCTAATATTGGACTTTTCATCTTCAATTTAACTTAACAGAAGTTAAACTTAAAGAAGACCTTTCAGGGCCGTGAACAAGAAACTTTTATGAAATAGCTGTCAAACTGCACAAAACTATTCGCCAGTCCTGTCATCTTCCCCTAGAATCCATTGCAGGCCCTATCTTTTCTCTGAAAGAATCAGTTCCATTGTAGGAAGTCTAATCTACAGTTGTCCAACATAAACCATTTATAATGGAAAGCCAAATGATCCATTTACTCTCTCCTGATCTAAGCATGTGTCAATACAAGAGATTGCTTCCTGAAAATTAAGCTAACCTGCCAACAATGCTTAAAAACTCAAGCTCAAATTACTTGGTAAGTTGAAAACGTTGCCAAATTTACACACATTGCATGTGAATAGGATTATCCAAAATAACAAACTTACAATTCTCCTGCCCCAAGTCTAGCATTTCATCGGGACCAAGGTATCCCATAACCATATAGGAGTCCAACGTCCACACTGATACCATCATGTCCAAAGGATCTAATACCATAGGTAATACCTGAACATTGAAAACCACGGAGCTTGCTATCCAACAATTTACAGTAAAATGAACCAACCAACAAGATCTTTTCAAACAAAAAAATTAAGCCTACAACAAATGGCGTCAAGCATCACACAAAATCCCTAACTATCACATACTAAACAAATTAACAGCTCCATGATATAATGCCCAAATGCTATGTTGTTCAGCCTCAGGTACAGAAGTATATCGAGGACATGTGGACAGTATTCAAGTTTTGGACAAAAGTGAAGGGACAGTAGCAAGTACAACAATATTGAAGGTAATCTTTACAAAGAATCTTTACCAAGGAGATTAAAAATATATTCAGAATACTTAAACCATGCAACTATAGAAAATATTGCCATATAACGTCCACTAGTAAAGCATCAGATCTCAAGGATTATGAGAATCATTGACTTCTTGAAAGACAAGCATTAACGCTGATATCTTTGATAAGTACCAGCAGACACCCTTTTAGCTGCAGGCCCTTGGTTTAACTGGCACTTCTTAAACTGACCAAGGTTATTCAGAAATGGATGAGGAAATAACAATCCAAACTCTCTCCCTCTCTTTCTCTTGGTCTCCATAATCAAACAGCTCTAAATCTATTGATAATCAAACAAGTCCTGATCTCTATGGGATTGAATACCGCCACATAAAAAACTCTGTAAAACTCTGGGTAAGTCATTACTTGAAACATTTTTCCACTTTGGAATCCCCGACTTTTCTTTTTTGACATTTTATGGTGCTTTTGTTGAGATAGAGGCATGTTTGTCTATATACTATGTCAGCAGATTTTGTGTTGCGTTCTGTCAACACGAGTTCAGCAGGGTAAATTGCCAAGCATCAGTGTCAGAGCCTGAATGTAATATACTAGCTAACTTGCATTACTTTGGCAGTTATCATCCTTTGCAACCACCGTAATGCTTCATAAAGTACTCTACCTTCCTTCCAGTAGCAACATATGTGGATTCGTTATTGGTATAATATACTGTATAAACAAAGAGGAGAGGGAGCCCGACTATTTGAGTATTTTTAATATAATAATTTGCATTAGTTTGGTAGGTGCCATCCCTTGTAGTAAACACAAGACTTTGACAGGAGATTCCATCTTCCTTAGCCAATCTCTCTGTGACATGCAATGTTGAAGGCGAACTTTGCCTGAATTAACATCTAGTTTTCAGACTTGCAAAGTGCTTGGGGATTGTACCCTCTAAGGTGAAAAATCTAATATAAAATGTCATAGTGAAAAATAAATAAATCCCAGAGGCAATATTACTAATATCACCTTAAAACCTAGTATGCTCTTTAAGCTATTTTGTTAATTAGCTTATTCCAATAGTTATGTCAGTGATTTCTGCCAAAAAGTACCGCAATGTGTATCGCATGAAACATTGACAGTCAGCACTGCACACCCTACTAAAAGTTGCAATGATGCGAGGCTTAAATTTCACCTGAAACCAGCAGGTAATTAGTTTATTCCATTAGTGAAGTCAGTTTCTGACAAAAAGTACCACAATGTGTATTGCATAAAACGTTGACAGCCACCACTTCACACCCTAAATTGCAATAAAACCAAACTAAAATTTCACCTGAAACCAGTGGGAACACCATTTCTCTATTAAAGTCTCAAGCAGCATAATGTCAGAATGATCATAACATCAATCCATGCTGATTCAAATTTTAGGCAAAAATCTCACCTCTGCAGGTCAGGTACTTGTTCTAAGCATTGTTCTTATGTATCTGTGTTAATTTTACAGATGATCTTACATGATGCCATGAAATTTCCACAATTACCCTTCACTATTTTGTAGTTGTGTTAATTTTACAGATGATCTTACATGATGCCATGGAATTTGCACAATTACCCTTCACTATTTTGTAGGTTAAAATTTAAGTTCTAACATTCCTTGAATCATAATTCAGGCTTATCAATCCTAATCAACCAACTCCAGATTAGAATAACATAAGAAATCATAATAAAACATGTTGCAATAATATTAATAAAAAAGTCAAAATGAAAGGTCCAATAGTGAGAGAAGATGAAAGAAGAAAGCACAAATAAACAGCATACATTTTGTTTGAAAAGGAAAAGATACAGCTGGAAGATATTAAGTACCTGTTGTAACCCAAAAGGCTTTAATGGCACTGATTCATCTTCAAGCACGCCCCAGAATTCTTGTTCATCAGACAACCAAATAACTACAGTCTCTGTCAATCTTGCGAGGAGAACTTTCTGAATCTTATCTTTCCCCAGCAACACATCCCCAGCAACAGTGGCCAATTGCTGCAGCTTTGCAAATAAGGCCTACAATTATATCAAAGAAACTCCTGTCAAAGATGATTAGAAACAAAAATGAAAATTTTATCTCAAAATACCCCGCCTCCCAGCCTCACAGCTCACTCAATGCTTTTGTTTCTCTCAGATTCTCTGTGCTACTGCTACCACTTCCCCTCGGTTGGAGCAAGCACTGAGTCCCCTTTATGAAATAGAGGTGTTTAGAGGCATGTGGTAAAGGAAATATTACAAATCAAGCAATCTACAAAGAACAAGCAGGACAAAATAAAGGAAATTCATGGTGCTTTCTTTGTTGTCCAAGTGAACCTCAGCCAAGATCACACTCAAAACTGGTATCTTCGATTTGCTTTCACTAACACAAAGCAAGCAGCTTTGTGACAAATTTTCAAAGCAGGACTTCCATATTACAGTAAAACAAGTTCTACAACAGGTGAATCTGAAAAAATGTGGCTTGCATCGACCATTAGATAGTTAGACCATAGCTCTCTTAAAAGAAACAAGATAAAATTAACCAATCTTAGCTGACTTTTTAAGGTGAGAAATTCTTCATGCACACACAAAAACACACATTGTGTGTGTGTATAAGGCAATTGTTTCAAGCATTGACATTTTGTGTGTACACATACATGCATATCTAATTGTGTGGTGTGTACAAATATGTACATATATACGTATGTGTCCTTGCTTCTTATAAGAAAGGATGTGATCTGTGTACAAATACACACATTTATGTGTATGTGTGTGTGTGTGTAAATACACACATGCACATACACGCATAATTTCGTTTGGCGCTCCTGGGCACAAGCTCTGTCTCAAGCTTGACTAGTCTATTCAAGATTTTTTAATTAGATCCGCTCATGTGAATGAGCCTAAAGCTATTAATGGACATTACTGATTAGGCTGGTTACTGATCATTGAAAAATATATTTTTGGTGCAGGCTGTTATTGGCTAATTAGTCTATTGGAACATTTAAATTGGTTCTAGATACAACACTCAGAGTTTTTCAAATATAGTAGCAGGACGGTCTTACACTTAAAATAAAGCTCATACCCACAAAACTAAAATCTTTTAGTCCCTCAACAAATAAGAGGCATTTAATCATGCTCGTCCAGCTGCACTTAAAAGCACCTGCTATTTTCAGGAACGGTTTTTGAAGCTCCTCTCAACATCTTTTCAAATGATCCCATCAAATATATTTTCAACACAAATAAATGACTCATAAATAGTTTTCTTTCAGCACAAGTAAACACCTAATAAGCACCTCTTAATATTCGAGCAGCTCTTGGCAAATTCTTTAATCAACTCAGCACAAATTAGTCTTTAGTCTTTGTAAGGAGTAAAGCCACCAATTTTGGTGCCAGAATTACCATTCCTAATGAAACCCATCCTATCAGAAATCAATCAAATTAGAATTACTCCTCCATAATCCACCATTAGCACAAGTGCAATCTGCTACTTCATTTGACGAAGTCCTTATTTCCAGTAGCTTTATGCAGTCCCTATGTGGAAATTTCTTATTTTCTTTCTCCAGAGTGGCAACACTTATAAATACTAAATTTGAAAGATAAGCATTTTCTGGTAATAAAGCTGGTCTATCAATTAGTGCACATCAATTGCACATTGGAAGTCCAGACACTAAAATATAATGATCAAAGAACATTATATAATTGGGGATTATAGTTGGTCGCTCAAATGGCCTGGAAAATAGAGTTGATACTTTAGTGAAGGCAACTACAAGGAAGAATAATTGGCTGAGGAAATTTAGCTTTGACAAGGTTTATGAACTATATTGGAGCGATTTCAAGAAAGAGTACTGTGAAAAAGTGTTCCTGATCATCTTTTATTCAGCTCTCTTTGTTATTACCAATTTTCATCATATTTTTGAGAACATCTAGTCCCCTGCTATCATCTACTTCTTTCTTTATACCTTCAGAAATGTTTTTCTAATAAAAAACTCCGACTAGTAAAACCAGAAAAATATAAGCATAGTGCCTTTTTACTTTGCCAATGCTGAGGCATCACTGCCAGAGGGCAGAAAGGGGGAAATGGAATAGTCAGATTTCAGAAAAATAGGTATTACCTGGAATGGAAGTGAAGGAAGTGGATGTGAATCCCGAAGTAAATCTTTTCCTTCTCCCTTTACATACATTCTAGCATCTAATTGGGTTTTTCCTTCTCTAGAATAGATGAAGCTCAAAACATATTGCCGACAGAAATGATCTTTTAGCTTGTCTAGAGAATGCTGAAGTTGGCGCTTCCACTCTTTATAATCCATAGCATTACTTGCTGTAGGTACAATGCTCTCAGGTAATCCACTCCTTGTTTCAGAACTTTCATTTTGAGCACTCCAGATCCTAGACACAATGACAGGTAGTAGTTCATCCGCTACAGTATAGGCAACTCCCAAAAGTGCAAGCTGTTGAGAATCAGTTTCAGCTTTTAAAGCTGTGGCTTCTTTTAGCTCTGCAAGGCTGTCGTCTTCAGAAGGACTTGGTAAACCTTTCATTAGAAGGTCCACAAACTTGTCAAACAGCTGCAAGATTCTACCTAGTACATTTCCTCCGAAATGAAGAATGGCCAGAGGGGTTAGCTGTTCCACTATGTCCTGCAATTTGACTTGGAAAGTCATAGGATATTTCAACAATATCTACAAATATAAAAAATAATGTGTGAACACAATCAACTGAAACTAACAACCAAATCAGTACTGAACCTGTAGGCGATGTATTCCAGTGAGATAAAATCAGCATTGAGTTCATATAAGTTTCACGAAAACATGGCTGCCTGCGTCTATACATCTAATGCATATACCCTGCATAGCAACAAAAGCCTATGTGACATGCAGGTGACTTTGTAGTTGGGGAGTACCTTTACAGAACACATTCACACTGGGAAACCTGCTTCCATAATGCAGCAAACATTTCCAATTTCCACCATTTTGGATCCCAATGACATCCAAACACCATAATTTTTTGTTACAATAACATCCAAAGATGATGCCCAGACTCCGATACAAATATCTAAATGTTTACTACTTTCAAATACCAAATTTAGCTCTTTGGTAATCTAGGCTTTTTTGTCACTACAAACAACTTTCACATTTGTTAGAATTTTATTGGTAATTTCCACAACTAGGCTAGCGGTATGATGAAACTTATGTCCTCTCAAGAAAAGGAATGCCCACGGGCATGAATATCACCATCACTCATATAACTCTATATTTCTGTTGTGGACTCATGGAGTTTGAATGTGCGAAAACACCCACTCATGGTTTGTGTTTGTGGGTCATGAGGTGTATTCTTATACCCATAGGGTTGGTTCAGAGTTTGTTATATGCCAATTTGTGTTTTCACGTGTACTTGTCATCATAATGTGCGCCATATGTATGTCTGTTGTGTGCTCATGCATGCCTGAGGTGCACTATTATGGTTGTGGCAGAATGGGGTGCACACGTACACTCTTGGCTCGCGCTTGTGCATGCAAAAACAAAATAGGGCACGCTCATGCACATGCTTGTCACGCTTATGCATGATTGGATAGAATGGGGCATGCTCATACATAACTAGACAGAATGGGGCATGCTTGTGTGCACCTTTGTTGCACTTGTGCGTAAAACTCAGTGACGTGCACTCATGAAGGCATTTATGCACAAGGTGATGCCTAAGGCACGCCTTATTAGCGCTCGTATGCCAGTCTATCAAGTCAAATTTTTTGATACATTTTTACCCCTATTTCTAGGTCACTTATATATATGGAATGCATGGACCTTAATATAACATAGCACACAAGGGAACTTCCAAAAGAGAGAGACCAATTTCTACACAATTGAGTGGGTTAATGTTCAACCTAGAGGCTTGTGTTATTGAGAAAATTAGGCTTTCAATTGAAAGGGTTGCCTTGTAACAATAAAGGAAGACGATTTGGTGATTGCCAACCATTGTTGTGTTTATGTGCTAAAAGAGGAAGGTTCACATGAAGGAAATGTCCAAGCATCTTAGATTTATTGCTGAAGAACAGGTATGAAGAGTTGCATTAAATGAGTTATAAGTTTTGGAGTTAGTCAAAATATGTTTTAAGTCTAAACTACCAATCCGTAAGTCAAACATCTCATAGTAAATTTCTTATTTAACGTGGCTGTAAAAGTTCGCAGGCTTTCAGAAGTTTGGTTTTTCCTCCATCATCAAAATCAGATCTTGATTTATTTTCAGCTTTCCAATATTTGTTTGATATTCGAGTCAAGTATAACTGCAAGCTTATTGTGATAGTGCAATATTTAACATGCTATTGATTGTCACATAATTTTTGAATTCTGTAATAAACACATATTCACCCTCTCTAGGTGTTAAAGGATCTAAATGTTAAAATTTCGACATTTATTAAGAGTTAACTTTCAACTAACATGTTTTGTACTAGGAATTAGCATTTCCAAATATTTTTGTTACCATCAAACCTTCTAATGTGTAAGTCTAATGTAATGGTAAGATTGCACTATTGTAACATGGAGGTCAAGGTTCAAACCAGGAAAACCAACCAACTCTTTGCAATGCAAAAGGTTACGCATATTTGACATCCCACCTTGCATTTCAATGAGCCTCCAGGTTTACTGAACATTTCTGAACAACACAAACACAAAATGTAGAAACTCGAAGCACAAGCCCTGCAGTCAAACATCCACCCTTCCCACCTTTTTCACTTCGCCATGGTATTTTTGCATTCATCATAAAAAGAGGTAGACAATGGGGAAAAACCCCACCAGTGCTGCTGTTGATGATGACAGCATTATCAGACTAAAGTACGGTAAAATAAAGCCACATGATAATTTTTTATTCAAAAAAAAGAGAATCCCTATTCATATAATTAGGGATGGAGTAAGCCCTAAGTTTTCTTTGATGCTAAAGAAATTAGCTTCAGCTTGTTGTATACCACTACTTGGTCATCCAATGGTCTTTAGTATTCTAGACCCTTAATTGAGGGTCATGCATTAGGCTTTGAACTTAAAATCATCCTATAGGCATATAACTGTGATGCAACCTCGATGGAAACCTGGGCAGAAATAAGAAAGAATTCAATAGAACTTCACATAATTAAACCAAGCAGCAGTTAGCACCATTGAATAAAAGTTAGAACTAGGGCAGCGTATCAAATTCATTGACTGAAACTTACTTTGGTATTGAACCTGGCCAAATATACTCATCGCAGCTGTTCTGCAAATTTTTCTAACTATTATTATAGAAAATCATTAACTCACTAGACAATGTTCATTATTCTTTAATAAGAGTCTTTTGTTGAACATTTAACCAAGTAGCATGAGATAACATATAATTCAGCAGCAAATTATCTGAATTGCATTCTCATCTTCTACAAACTCTATAGAAAAACAATAATAATGAAGCCTTAAATACAACAATTTGGATTCATCTGAATTAATCCTCTTGAGCCATTTAGCTACGTTAAAAGAAACATCTTGCAAATGTAAAAGTAATTTCAAATCCTTTTTACTTTCCAACTCCAAGTTTCCTAAGCCTATTTCTATCACCTCTACTTGTCCACAAGCAATGCTCACAAGCAAACTGCAAGTCATTCCCACAAACCTGGATAATTCCCTTTCTTCAAAGCACCACGATGATGATATGGTCTTCCCTTGCATTCATTTTTTGCATTTTATTAAACATGCCGATTTTCAAAATGCAAAATCTTCACATAAACAAGAATAACCTATGGAAAACAGAAAAAGAAAACATTCTTTTCCGAGAATAGACATGTTCCTTGTGTCAAATTCTAATTTCACTCGGGTCCTATTTGGATGTGATTGGAATTGGAAATTCTCAGCCCAATTCCAATTTTGTTATTTGGTGTCATACGGAATTGGAATTCTAATTCTAGGTTTCGATTCCTTTAGTTCAAAAATAGTATGAGATAACTCCCTATAATTTTTAAGAGCAGAATAAAAAATTATAATTTTAAAGTTAATAATTATTAATTAATTAGATATGATAAACTAGACCAACAGATATCAAATGAATAATATATTTTTGGTTATTGGAGCTAGATAGAGGTAGGTCGACTATAGTTTTATTTTTTTAATTTTTTATTTTGAATTACATAAAAAGTATTATCTAAAATATCCAAAAGCTATTAATCAAATGTTTTAAAATGATATGCATGCCAAAAATATAATCTACATATTAATATTTTCAGGTTAGGCCTATTACTCAAGCCAAAACTATTCTCAAAAGTTGTCAATCATGCAAATCGATTCGAATTGGGGTGGATCGACAAAAGGTTATTTTTATTGTAAAAAATATTTGGGAAAAAAATATTTCTTAAAAGAATAAATAAATATTTATGCAAAAGTAATCCCTAAACATACAACAAGATATTATTTGTATAAAAGATATTTTAAAAATATTTTTATAATTATAAAATTTCACTAAAAAATTTTGAACTTGCGTTGGTTTAATTGTTTTCTCTATTTTATGTATAGATCAAAATTCAATCAAGCCTAAAATTTTCTCTTGGAAATATAATCCTTTATGTATTTAAACAATAGAATTTGAATTCCATCCAATTTTAATACTAAAGAACTAAATTGGATTGGCATTAAAAAATTTCAATTCCAATTCTATAATCCAAACGTACTCTTGATTAAAATACTATCAGAAGGAAAATGCAACTTACTTGGACAACAAATATAAACCTTAGTCCAGTATCAATAAGAACACGATCAGATGATGTTGCAAAAACAGACAGGGAAGACACGAACAGAGGTGGCAATGGCAGCTCACTGTCATTTTCCACCAACTCCAGAGCTACTCTTCTGGCACGCCTAAAATTCATCTCAAGAACTTCTTCCATGTAAGGGCAGAGGAGTACCATAAGCAGCTTTGAGAGTTGTAAACCCTGTGATTCAAGAACTGAGCCACAGCTGAGACTAGCTTCAACACAAATACTAGCCGCATGTAAGGCAGTAATTGTCTCTGAGGGTGGGCCATTCTCCTTCACCAATCGTACAAAATATTCAATTTCCTGCTCTGCCCATTGAACGATTCTATTAGTATAAACAAGATTGTCACCAAATGTTGAAGCAGATTCCTTTGCCACTAATGAGATGACAGAAAACACAATTTTTGACAGTGTAGCTGGGAATGTTTTAGGGTAAAGAGAGCATGAAGGAAGAAAAGCCTCAATGCTCTTTTGGAGGTGGGATCCATGTCTTTTCAGTAGTAGCTGATGTGCTAACGGACCTTTTCCAAGTCTCAGCAGACCACTATAAGCCTTCTTCAGTTCAATACTACCAATTAAAGGTTGTTCAGTGATTCCAACCAACTGATCCTCAAGTATTGCCTTTCTTTCCAAGAAAGCAGACCTGTAGGAGGATACCTCTGATACAGTATCTCCAGAAATTCTCAACTCTGGAGATCTTTTCTCTTCTGCATCTAATGCTTCTATCACTTCCTCAATTTTATACTCAGCCAACAGGATATCTATCTTTTCTAAAAATGTCCTCTTTGGATCATCTATTTCATTGGGGGACTGTTCTTCAAGCTCATAAACTTGAGGATCTTGTGGAGATTCAAGGGCATCAGCTCTGATCCACTCATCTAATTCATGGAAGACGCCGCTTATTAAGTCCTGGATTAGAATCCCTTGGGCAGAAATATGCTTTCTCAGCTCAACTAATTCATGCTCCATTTCAACCACTTCTTCAGATAGTCTGTAATGTTCCTAAATTTATCATTATTGCATAAATCCAAACAACAAAGGAAAAGACAAATATATGACAAAGCTAGTCATTTGGATGTAAAGAAATAGGTTCCATGTAGAATAACATGAAATGGGAGTTGATCTCTGTACATGCTGATACTTTTTCTTTGAGATTGTTACGAATACAAACGGTATGATTTTAATATCAAGTTGGACTTACTCAGATTTTTCCACGAGCTTCGAAGTCAAAAAAACTAAAGCTGTCCCCCACCCAAACCAAACATTAAAGAAAATTGCTTCATACACTTCAAAAAATTTTAAACGGATTTAATAAATCATTGAGAATGATGCAGTGGAAGTTGCAAACTGATTTAGCTTTGTATTCATTGCAGTTCAGCAATATGAACTTCTGCAAACAGAGACTAATAAATCCTTTTATGAGATGCAAATTATGTTTTTTTATTCATCAAAAGAAAGGCATGATATCCATATTCAGCAAGACTACACTGATGAATTTCAGTGAAATATTGCTATGCTGACCATAAAACGACCAACACATAAACCCACACAAAGGAATGGAAAAAATGGACATTTATGCTATTGTGACTCTGACAGTCTTAACTCAGGGAAAAAAAACCTATCATACTAGAGTGCCTTTGACACGAGTAACTGTGGGAAAAAACCAGGTCTAGAAAGAGAGGTAGGTTCCCAATAGCAATGAATACAAGACTCTTCTTCAAAGATTGCCACTCAACCTTTTTTTTTTTTAATTTCAGAAGGATTTGTATCCTGCTGTCTCATAGATGAGTCATAGATAAGATCAAGAACAAAGAGTCGAATGCAAGCTAGATCTTGGTGATGATATTTTGCATTAACAATTTAACAATGTAGCAGAGGAATTTAAAGATTTAGGTATATCAAATCACTCTCTCATGGCGATCTCTTTTTTAAAACCAGAAAGAATAGGAAGAACTTTCAGATACTACAATACGTGGAAAATGAAATGAAATATCAGCCAATATCCAATATATTGGTCGATATAAATTAATATTTGTCCCCTAAAAGACTAATATTTCTCAATACTACTGCAAAATCATGATATATCATTATATTAGCGATACTTCAACCATTAATTTAAATATTGGACAGTGTATCCGATATTTGGCCAATATATCCGGCAATAAAACTGATATATTGGCCAATATTTCCTTGTCAAGTTACAATTCGCAGAAAATGTTTTACATCAGACATATCAGATACCAATACAGATTGTTTGATATGTCCGACATTAATATAATCGTAACAGATTCCGATACCGATACCGATATTTTCTTCTGAATCTTCCTACCTTTTTTTAAGGATGCAGTTGGTGAGGCTGACAACAAAAATAAAATTCATGCAAAATCTCCAGGATTATGCAGAAGTTAAAGGTGAAAGAAGCTCTGAAGGCTCCAA
>JAOVVI020002918.1:0-20026 GCA_028571085.2 Nepenthes alata | reverse complement strand
CCAACCTTTGCATCTCACGTCCACCAGTGGATCCAGAACGCAACAGTAATAATAAAGATTATATAAATAATCTATATTAAAAATATTATTATTTTGATTTAAGAAGAATATTATAAATATTATAATATATATATAAATAGTTTAAATTAAAAAATATTAATAATTCTCATAATTTGAAGGAGGAGAGAAGGGAGATGATTCAAAGAGTAATCGAAAATTGTAAATATGACTTAATGATAGTAATAATTAAAAATAAAATATAAATTAATTTATATTAGTTATCAAAGGAAATTAATTTTCTTGTTAGTGAAAAATAAAAGAAAAATATAATCTTAATTTAAGATCATTCACTACTTATTATTAATCATTAATATCTATTAATGAAAATTTATTTTCAAAGACGATACTCTTACAAATTCAACATGCCCGTCCATACCGATCATTGGCCGACAATGCCTCAGGCCACCACTAGCAATCGTCAAATAGCATGTTAACTGTCAATAGTAACCGACCAATTGGTAACACATTGAATTGTCATCGTTGACATGTCTGACTGCGTTGTTGGTCATCGACTGGTATGGCCTTGGGCTATTATTGTCAGCATTCTTAATCACATCACCGGTCACTAGTCATTGATCACTAGTTGGTGACTCTTTAGGCTACGTGATTGTGTTGTTGGTCATCGACTGTTATGACCTTAGGCTACTACTGTCGACGCTCCGAATCACATCGTCAGTCGCTAGTCACCGATCACTTGCTGATGACTCTTTAGGCTATCTGACTGTGTTGTTGGTCATCGACTGGCATGACCTTGGGCTACTACTATCAACATTCCTAATTACATTGTCGGTCGCTGGTCATCGATCACTAGCTGGTGACTCTTTAAGCTACCTGACTGTGTTGTTGATCATCGACCGGCATGACCTTAGGCTACTACTGTCAACGCTCTTAATCACATCGCCGGTCATTAGTCACCGATCACTAGTTGGTGACTCTTTAGGCTACGTGATTGTGTTGTTGGTCATTGACTAGCATGACCTTGGGCTACTACTGTTGATGCTCTGAATCACATTGTCAGTTGCTAGTCACCAATCACTTGCTAGTGACTCTTTAGGCTATCTGACTGTGCTGTTGGTCATTGACTGGCATGACCTTGGGCTACTACTGTCGACATTCCTAATTACATCGCCGGTTGCTAGCCACCAATCACTAGCTGGTGACTCTTTAAGCTACCTGACTTTGTTGTTGACCATCGACTTGCATGACCTTGGGCTACTATTGTCAACGCTCTTAATCACATCGCCGGTCTTTAGTCACCGATCACTAGTTGGTGACTCTTTACGCTGCCTCGTCAGTTACCGGATGGAAAGGCCGTACCACCACTGTCCCATTCCTTGTCACATGTCATTAGTTATTGACACCTGCAATCACACCAACGGTTATCGATTAGTAATATTTTTGACCCCTCAACAAAATAGAAAATTATTACATCAAAAACCAATTGACGATGAATGTAAATATTTTTTTATTATGAAATGCCACAATCGTATAAGGGTTATTCAATTGTCAATAACCGTAAATATCTACTTTTGTTGATCGATTTATATGATAATAAATATTTTTTATATATGCTAAATGTTAAAAATAATAAAATGATAAGTTATTTTCTTTAAAAATATTTATTAAAGTATAATTTTTTTTTTGAAAAGATATTTTTTATTGTTAAATGTTTTATATGATAAATATTTTTTTTACAAATAAATGGAGCTTGATTTTAATTAGTATCTAAAATAAGAATTATATTAATTTATCCATTAATTAATTCCTATTAATTGCTTTTTAATTAATTAAGGACTTAATATTACATAATTACAATTTCTTTAAGCAAAATGACAGCTGGGCCAATCGGGCTTAGTTTTGGAAAATGGGGCTCTTAGAAAGACCACTGCAAGTACAACATATCCTTTAAGAATAATAAAATTATAATATTTAATGAATATTTTAAAATTATTTTTAAAAATATAATACTATATATTTATTTATTTTTATTTAGACTTAACAGTATAAATTATAGCTAAATAAAAAAATATCAAATCGTTTAAATTATTCAAATTGAGTATAACAAATAACTTAATTATATCCATCTATACTTAGTTATATCTATTTAACTTACATCTGTTCTAGAATTTATTTTCACCTAACTTAATAAATAATTTTATTTATTGTTAAAATCGGTCACTTTTTCAAGCAAATTTGTATGACAATAGAAAAACTTTTGATAAAATTTAAAAGTTTATAAAATAAAATGAGAGATCAATCAATATCCTAAGTATTATATTTGATTATTTTAGCATTATTTCCTAATTAAATAGTGTATTAGACATCTTTCCTTCTTGTTGACTGACTCAAGATCAACTAAATTAAATGCCAGAAATATTAAACCATTTTCAGTCAATTATTATCCCACTGGATATAATTATCAAGATTATAAAATTATATAATATAATCTATTTTATCTCTGTTCAAATAATATAACTTCTATCAATTTATTTGTTTTATAAGTCTGTTAATATAGATAAATAAAATAAAATATCATATCCCCGGGGAGAAAAACTCTTCAAAGGACCCCTTCATTCTTCCATATCTTGTGGAATGGTTGCAATGGAATCCCTCTTCGGTTGGTGCTTCTTCCACTTGATCTTCCGCATCGACATGATCCAAGCCGGAACCTCACAGCCCGATTGCGACATCACATTGGCGATGTTTCGCAAACACGGTATATCTTCTTCCGTGTACAAAGTAATTGCTTCTCCGGCCCTCCCGGCTCTGCCTGACCGACCTATATAAGAAAGAAACACAGACATTTCTTTGATAACACTTTCTTTGTTAACAAATGAAATCACGGATAAATATATCGATATCAGACATATTAAATAATATGTATCCATATCAAATATATCAGAAATTTTTTTTCTAAAAATCGTACGCTAACATAGCTCTATTAGTTGATATATCATTGATACAATAACATATTACAATATTATCGCAATATCATCGATAAACCGATACTAATACAAATCAACCGATATTTACGTTACTGAATGCACTGACATAGCATGCAAGAATCACAAATTTGAAATAACATAAGGAAATAATATTTAATCATATATTAAGATCGGCGTCAAATTTGTTCGAAGCTGAGAAAGAAAGATGTGATGTGGGTATCTATAGATGGATGAGATGCAACGCCGTTGAGATTGTCTAAAGGTTGTCTCCCTAACACAACTCTAAAACAAGTATGTTTCAAGAATCATTGAAATTGCAAAGGAAGCGCTACGCCTCTCCCAATCATTCCAACAGTCAAAGGGGGGCATGGGGACATCAGATAATGGTTTATATCAGCATGTATCGGTGATAAGGTAGCAGCAGCGCTAATCGAATCAAAATCATATTTTTACTTATTAGGCGCACTGTGATTATGTTAACAAGGCAAGGCAGATCGAAAATAGCAAGATAGAAAAGCGGAATATAAAAAACAAGATAATGAATAATGATATCCGTTAGTAGGTTCATATATGCATGCACCAGTGAAAAGGCAGCGACGGTTGAGATTACATCAATATCATATATTTACTTATCAGGCACATTATGTTTATGTCAACAAGGCCAATCCAAAACATTAGGATAAATTAGTAGAATTACACTAAAAGATCAGATAAGAAATGGTAATATCCGTAAGTATTTAGAAGTAGCACCTATACAAGATAAAATGATAGAAGGATATTTAATGTGGTTTAAATATTTACAATGCGGGCAAAATGAAGGATTTGTGAGAAAATATAAGTTAATTATGATTGGAGAACAGACTAAGAGAAATGATGAAAACAGATTTACACATCCGGCCAATCCTAGCATGACATAAGGCTTTGCTCTTGTTCTTATGAGATCAATAGAAAATATTAAGATGAATGAGTAAAATCATACTAAAAAAAAAAATAAAAAATAATGGTATATGTAAGCATTTAGAATTGGTACTTATGAAAGACAAGGAGGAAAAATGACGTTTAAGGTGATTTAGATATTTAAAAAGTATGCCAAATGAAGCATATGTGAGAAAAATATGAACTAAATTTGATTGAAGGAAAAAACAAAAGAGAAAGGGAAAGGCAGACATAGGAAAACATAGATGGATATGATAAATGATGATTTAATGTGCATGTAGTTTTGCAGGATATTGCACCAAAATAAAAGAAATGACGAAAACAGATTTACATATCCGACCTTGCTTAGTGTGACATAAGGTTTTGTTCCTGTTGTAAGGAGGTCAATCAAAAATACTAAGATGAGTAAGTAGAGTTATATTAAAACATAATATAAGAAATAATGACATCTATAAACATTTAAAAAAGACACTTATAACAAATAAGATGGTAAAATGACGTTTAAGGTGGTTAAAACATCTACAATGCAGGCTAAAAGAAGTATTTATGAGAAAATAGGGTTAATTGTTATTAGAGGACAGAGATAAAGCGGTAGACCTCAAAAAATATAGAGCGATGTGATAAAAAATAATTTAAAAATACATGTACTCTTGCATGATATTACACTAAAACGAGTGAAATGGCGAAAATAGATTTATATATCCAATCTAGCCTAGTTGAATACAAAGCTTTATTATTGTTGTAACAAGGCAAAATCAATAAATATCAATAGTCACATTTCAATGGGTCACAAAGGAACAATTCAAATCATAGCCACTTACCAATTCTGTGAATATAAGCAGCAGCTGACTCAGGAAAATCATAATTTATCACGCAATTCACGCCCTTGAAATCCATACCACGAGCGATAACATCAGTGGCTATCAAAACCCAAGTTTTTCCAGCCCTGAAGTCATCAACAGCACTTTCTCTCTGCATGCAATTCAAATAGAAAATGAAGATCACTTGAATTGAAGATCTATAGAAGAATGTTCATAAAGAATTACGTTTTCAAAACTGAAAGAAACAATAAGGAGAATCCAACTGCCCAGGCTTTTTTTTTTTTTTTTTAAAATGTTTGAAACATTTTTAAAAATAAAGTATAAAAAATATAATTTTCTACCTTAATTTAATGTGCAAACTTTATCTTAAATCTAATTTTCTTAAAATGATGGTTGAAAAAGTGTGGTAATTGAGGTTTATGTTGCTTGCCTAGACGTGACAAAGTGTGGCATCAGAGCAAGTCGTTCAATAGACCTTTTATACATAGTGGGAGATATTTTTCTAAATATATTTGTCTTAGGTACAAAATGACAGAGCTCACAGAGACAGATTCTTCTAAAAATGGGGAGTTATACAGAGTCCTAAATCGGATAGAAAAGTGTCTATATTTATAAGGCATATGATGGAGTAATTTAAGGATAGGCAGACAAATCTTCATAAGATGTTTATTGATTAGAGATAAGAGAATATCGGCCGATATGTATCTGGTATCATGCCACCTTATCTCAATATTTTCCAATACTGTGACAATATTATGACATGTTTTCCTATCGGCAATATATCGCAATATATCAGTCGATTTTCTGAATATCGGCCCCATCAGCTTACAATTTTAAAAAGATTATTCCAATATATTCGACACCGATACATATTGTCCGATATTAATATAGCCATAATCGATATCAGTACCGGTATTGATATTTTCATCCATAGAGACACATACAATATTATCATAAGAGAAGTGTAACGGAGAATTTCGGAGAAAAAGTCCCCGTAATGTACATCTAAACAATAAAAATATGTAGTTCAGCTGTGAGCTGTGTGGGGACGGCAGGACACATGCGGATGAAACTAAAATATTTCCGATATACCAAAAGTATGCATTAAGTAAATATCTTTATACATTGACTATAGATTAACTCATTTTATATATTCAAGATTATATGCCTTGGTACCTGATTTTGGCGTTTGATAGACTCGGTGATTAGATAAAAGATGACAACAATGTTAAGTAGGAAATGCAGAGAAGCAAAAGGTTTTGAGAGAGACAGATGAGAGGAAGATGATTGTAGTGGTCAAAACATAAGGAGGGATTATTGAAATATCTCAAGGCAATTGTTTAGAAAGATGGGGCGATTGATTGGGATAATGGATGAAAATATTAGTGTTTGTACCGATATTGATTGTGGCCATATCGGTATTAGACATATTGGACAATATATATCGGTATCAGATATATCGGGGAAAAAAATTCTAAAAACCACAAATTAATAGGGTCGCATAGGCTGATATTTCTGTCATATTAGCCGATATATTGTGATATATTGTGATATTGCTGATATTTCTGTCAAATTAATAGGGTCGCATAGGCTGATATTTATGTCATATTAGCCGATATATTGTGATATTATCGTGGTATAAGAAAAATTAATATCAGAGGATTTAATATCGATACATGTCAACCGATATTTGGGCAGAAAACAAAAGATGGACCAATGCATGGGCTCATGCGTTTCAGTGTACACTGATTAGATGTAGTGACCCCTAACCCTCCATTATAGAGACTCTTTTGACCATTCTAACCCTCCATTATAGAGACTCTTTTGACCATTAGAGGATGAAATTTTCATTCGATATATATCCCATAATGAATAACTAACAATATCAAATCTCCAAAAAAATCCCAATCTTTTCAAACTCAGAATTTTTCAGAGAAAGAAAATTGGCCTGAAATGACATATTCTTGAAGTTTTATACTCATAGTCACGTGTATCTCGCCACACAAGTAAGCATTGACACAATTATTGATCGACATTGTAAATATCAACCTATATGTATCGATGTCGGAAACCCCCTGACACTCAAATTTTTCGATATTGTAACAATCACATGATAAGTTTTCGCATCAACGATATTTTGGCTGATCCGGCCCTATCTGCTTACGATTTTTAAAAGTATTTTTTCTTCTAATATATCCGATGTCAATACGCAATGTCCGATATGTTTGATATAAATATAGCTATGACTGATAGTAATACCGATACTAATATTTTTATCCATGTGAGAAACGGAATGAAATTACCTCTGCCTGAGACAAGTCAGCATGGATAACATCGGCTTTAATGTCACTAAACACCAGTTCTTTGTAAAGTTCTTTTGCACGCTCTTTGCTTTGCACAAAAATTAGTACTGGTGGGTTCAAGCTCTGCTAAAGAAAAAAAGATACTTGTGTTACTCAAAATAAGTACTATACATTGATGCAAATAGCAACCGACATGCATTAGTATTGGGGCCATCCAATACCGATGATACTATGATAATATTGCAATATGTTTTCATATCGGTCTATACAGTCCAATCAGCTTACGATTTTCATATTTTTTTCTGTCAAATATATCCGATGTCGATACATATTGTCCAATATATTTAATACCGACATCAATATTTTTATCCATGGTACGAGAACATCAAAGCGATAACACTTAATAATGTAATGCACACATTAACATCTTATAAAGTTTTCAATCAAATTGCATTATTCATCTATGAAGCACGGAAACCGACGGGGACATGACAAGATACCGACATGCGACATGCTATTTTTAAAAATCAAGATCACAACACATTGAGAATATGTAAACTAAAATTATGGTTTATAATTTTCTTAATTGATAATCACTACCATTTTATACTAAGTTTGAAGTAAAAAAATATATTGCTTAAATCTCATATAAAACAAAATCATAGAAATAAGTAGTATATATTTACACGAGGATAATAACACTCCATTCCTATCGCCATCATTACTAAAAACAACATGCTCTTAACTATAGCTCATCTAATGAAAGGTGTGTAATATTTAACTCTTTAATATCACTGAGTGAGTCAAATACATTTTTACAAATATCCCACATCTTACTCTCTCATTGCGAGTATTGTTGACTCTTTAAAAATAGGCAAAAATTACTACAAATGAAAACCAAATCTTCGGTACATTTTGAAGTCATTTTATTCATTCTCAATGAATAAACAAAGAAGCACTTTTATTTCTCTCACAATATGATGATAGAGATGGTTGTACAAGTAGTTTTAATGTTAATTATTGGAGCAAAGGTGCACTTAGACCATAGATAACCCCCAACATTTCGAATCCATACTACAGAGACCATGAGAGTAAAAGTTTTGGGGACTATCAACAAAAATGAAAAAAGGAAAGTTAGATTTTCAAGTTTTTAAAATTATAAAATTGCCCACATCTTTTAAAATTTATAAAATCACCCACAATTTCTAAAAAATTATGACATTACTTAACGTGTCCATAATGTGTTGTAACTTAAAAAATAAAAAATAAATAAAAATTTGACCCGTGTTCGGGGCATGCTTGTGTATGACACGTGTTAGACACTAATACCTTAAGCCTCAGTGCATATCCATGCTTCATAATAATATCCGTTGGTCAGCAGTTGTTTGGTGATCCCAAATACAAATTGTATTTTGCAGATTTGAAACTGTAACAACCTCAATTAATGAAATAATATACAAAATTGCTTCTTGAATAAGGAAGATGTTCCATCTAGGAAATTATAATTCAAACAAAAATAGCATAATCATTAATTCAAGAGAAACGCTATGTATTCCAACCTCAGACAGATTTTCCAAATTGACCATCCCACAAAAAAAACATGTACAAAATATATGCAATCTTTGATTTCAAAACAACTTTTGCAATTAAAGCCCACGAAAAAACCATTCCAATAAAAAATACATTTGAAGTCTTAAGGCTTTTATCCTCTCTAGTTATTGACAAATTTCGACAAAAACAATAAAATTATATACATTATAGATTAACTATAATTATATAATCCATTATAGATTAATACAAATTGCTATCAAGCCACTTACAAAATTAGGAATAAATACTCCAATATTATTAAATTTGAATATTTGTTTTCCATTCAACCAAACATGGACTAAGGGACTCAGACAAGAATTCCCAGGCATTTTTTGAAGCATATCAAACATGGGAAATCCTATAATTTGACTCATTTACAGAAATCAACAAAAATATGAATTTGTTTGCGCAGGTCTAACCACTCAATAATACATCCCCGATTGCTTTGAGGACCCCCATCAGCATGAAAATTGCAATGGACCCCTTTCCAGAGGGACAAGGACCATGCAACGACAGAACCATAATATTTTAAGGTAACCTAATAGCACTTACATCCCCGATGTGCAACCGTGGGGCAGTTTAATTGATGTAAATATCAGTCGATATATATCGGTACTAGACACCCTCGATGCTGATATTTTCCAATACTACAATCATATCACGATATTTTGCAATATCGGTGATATGTCACGATATATCAACCAATGCTCATATGATTGATATACTGGCTGACAAGTTCGGCTAGTTAACGATTTTCAAAAAGTTTTTCTTCAATATATTCAATACCTTATGTATTATCTAATATTCCTATGACCGATATACCAACCGATATAACTCTGTTAGCTTACTATTTCCAAAAATAATTTTCCTTAATATATCTGATACCAATACGTATTGTCCAACATGTCCGATATCGATACGCCGCAACCAATATACCAAAATTTTCATCCATCGTTAGAAATGAACCAATAAGTAGCATTATAAGTGGATGCTATTTGTGACGTGCACCCATCAACCCCAGAAATATATTTGGTTGACAGCAAGAAGGATCTCCACAACCCCATGGGAATATAATATATTGATCGGACTACTCAGCTTGCAAATAATTGTTAATACAGCAAGTGTAAATTGATCATTGTCTTTTGTGTAATGGTATTTTATGCAATTTTATAATGTCATGCGACAGGCAGCAAGGAAAAAAGGTAGAACAATTCTGTAACTATTGAACTCTCCTCTTATCATCACTTTCTTCTTTTCTCAAATACTCAAATCTCAACATTTACCATTTATAGCAACTGTTAACTAAAAGGGTGCTTGATTACAAATGCAAGCTCAAAATTACGAATTGGAGACAACATTTCAGCCAGTTTAACACAGTGGATGGACTAGAAATTTATAACAGAACATATTATACACAAAATTACTAAGGCCTCATTTGGTTGGACTGAAATTCAGAATCGGAATTGAAATCAATTGCAATTCCGTTGTTTGGTGTCAGAAAGAATCGGAATTCTAATTTCATATTCCAATTCCTTGGAATTGAAAATTAGTGTATAATAATTTTTTGTAATTTTTAAGGATAGATTAAATAATTGTAATTCTGATGGTGATAATTGTTTAACAATCAAATATAATAAAATCAAACAAGGTGAAACTCATTAGATAAAAAGCTTTCAATTGTTTAGGTAAAAAGCTTTCAATTGTTTAGGTCGGGTAAAGATGGGAGACCATATTTCTATTTATAATTTATTTTTCTAAATATATAAAAATATTATTTAGAAACTTAAAAACCAATATTTTAACAAAGAGTGTTGCCTAATAATATTTTGTTACATGTCATCTATATCCAAAATTCAAAATTTTTAAAAATTATATTATATCAAATTTCATATATTAAAAAATTTTAAAATTTATATTGGGCCACTTATTTCTTTTATTTTTATGTATGGATAAAATAATTAATCATGCCTCAACTTTATTTTTTCTCTCAGAATTGTAATTTTTTATACAATTCAAACAAAACAATTTGAGTTCTACCTAACTATCTAGAATTAAATTTTGATTCCAATCAATCAACTGCCCCCCAGAATTCCATCTACATGAATCATCGAGATTCTTGTTGTACATAAGCATACCTCAGAAAAACTTTGTCGAAGTGCAACAAGCTTCCCTTCTTCACTTCCAGCAAAAACCAAAGTTTGTTTTACGGTTTCAGAAGCCGTATTCCTGTTGAAGATCAAAATAGGGAAATAGAGCTACACATCAGAAAATAAAAACTACGAAAAAACAATGAATACATACCCGGTTTCAAGTCATGCAAATGTACCAAGGAAACAAGAACCATAAACAAATTGACTTCACATACAAAGGCAAATGTATCAATGATTCAACATGCAGTAGAAAATCTTTTATAATCAGTTCATAATATATATTTTTTTTGGTCAGAAGGAGATTTATATATCCAAATCCATGTACTTGGACTTAAAACTTGATTGATGTAGGTGTAGTTCACAAACACTTTGAAAGCAAGGACAACATCTTAAGAAAGACTCACCAAGAAGCCTGATTTGACATTTATATCAAAATAATATAATAAAAAAAGCAGTTTTTTTCCTTTCTTTGGGGCAGGTGTACGTATTCAGAAGTACTGATTTTAGTCTAGTATATGCAATATCTGGGAACATTTTAGTAAGTTATAATGTCCATTCAAATAGTTTAAGAGAAGATTATTGACTGTTGAATTACAATGAATTCATACTCACTTTCTGCCCACAATAATCCGAATGGCATCATGCATTATAGTGCGTGCAAGATCTTCTACAGTATCAGGTAAAGTAGCACTGAATAAGGATCGTACAATTGAAGGATTTGAGCATGCTTTGACCACAAAATCAATCTGCTTCACAAAACCGAGCTCAAACAGCTTATCAGATTCATCAAGAACAAGATATTCAACCCTGCACCAATGAAGACACATATAAGAAAGCAGGCCAAATCAAGCTTCCTTTCCAAGCTAAAATCATGGACGGTATAACCATCAAAGGTACAACGGAATGCAGGAGTATGACATGGCCATTGTGCTAGTAATAAATGCTTCCAGGTTATGAAAATTTCTACAAAATTAACCTAAATGGGATTGTTTCTGAGATATTTTGTCAATCCCAAGGTTATCATATCAAGAATAAGAAGAGATGCATCTTATGCTCAATAATGTGTAACAGAAAAACTCAAGTTGCACTTTAGTCCACTTAATTTCTTTCTTTCCAATTCTGATTTTCTTTTCTTTTTAAAGCAGTCGCAATATATATATATATGTGTGTCAAAGTGTTGTCAGAGCTGTCAAACGTGGCAGCTCCAGGCCATGTAAACTGGATTTTTTATTTTTTATTTTTTTTGGGGGTGGGGGTGGGGAGAGATGAGTGCTATTGTTATAACGACTGAACTTCAAATGAAATCCAGTTAAATACAACGGGTGTTCCCTTTCTATTCTCAATTTTCAACAAAATGTGATCATTGATTATCATAGAATTAAGCAAAACAATATAAGATGACCTTGTATCTGACTCGTGCCAAGATAATGAAAAACATTTTAAATTGAAAATGGTGGTAAACTAAAAAATTATTACGAGCAATGAAGATGCAGAATAATATCCACAACAAATCTAAAATGGTGGTGTGTTTGAAAAGAAGATGCTTATGAATAGTCTGGATGTCATATTTCACTGACAAATATTACGAAAGTTTAACATTTTGCTCATATAATAAGCATATACCTGCTTAAATCAAGCTTCCGTTTTCGAATAGCAAATTCCAAGCGAAGTGGTGTTGAAATAAGTATATCACAAGGCAGTTTTGAGAAATCAGCACTTTTAGCTAGCTCTTTAGTCATTAGTTTGACATAAAATTTCTTCCCTTTGGCAATCTTCTTGCATTCTCTAGTTGTCTGGGCAGCTAACTCTCGAGTAGGGCAAAGAACAACAGCCCGAACATGATCTTTCACTGCATGCTGGTCAGTAGGAAGATGATTAGTAAAAAAAAATTCAATGAACATGCATCACCTAAGTACTTTTTACCATCTTAATCGAAAGAATCATTTAGATACCTTTAGTTGCATTAACATGGGGCACACAAAGGCTAAAGTTTTGCCAGAGCCAGTTGGAGCACAAGCAAAACATTCCCGCCCCTGCGGGTAATTGATTATGAAATAACAGTTATTGCATAATAAATGTTGAGAAAAACAAAATCCACTTTAATAAAGTAATTGGATAACAAAAAATCACGTGGATAGAATTATCAAAATGCAGGATGCTGGAAAAAATTGCCAGAGTCAAATACCATACAGATAGTAAGACTGGAGTAGCCTGCCGTTGGATTGGGGTTGGCTCTTTATATCCCAGTTCCACGAGGTTGCGCAATAAATATTGTTTGCATTTGTACCTGTTCAAAATTCAAGCAACTCTGTTCACAAAACTGAGCATTCACTACCAACATTTTTTTTGAGGGGGGGGGGGACATTAAAATAAAGAGAAGAAAATCAGAGAACGGAATCAGAAGGTTGCATGAGAGGGCATCTTCCAAGGTAATTGTGAAATCAAGATTGAAAGGAGGCGACTACGACTAATATCCCATCTTCTTTTCTATACAAATATGGCACACGAACAAGAATTTCATCAATCTGCAGGATCAATGAAAATATCTGCTGATATTGTAAATATCAGCTGATATTATCAGTATGGGGGCCCCGATACCGACATTTCCCGATATTGCAACAATATCGCAATATGTTGCTAATATTGGCAATATTATTGATTGACATTCAAAATATCAACCAATACAACGGATATTTAGCCGATATGGCCTTTAGCAACTTACGATTCTCAAAATTTTTTTCTTCTGATATATTTGACACTAATGTGTTGTTCAATATGTCCGATAGTCATATAGCCATGACCAATATGGATATTTTTATCTATGATCTATAGATGTCCAAACTTGCTCTTTACAGTATATGCAAAATAACTCCCGGGAAATACTGGATAAAATCCCCTTTGATTTGCGTATATGCCCAAGAATAATAATCTAAGTGATATTTATTCAGCTCATAAAACAAAGGGGGAAAATTCTAGTCAAATTTTCATCATCTCATAAAACAAAGGGGGAAAATTCTAGTCAAATTTTCATCATCTCACCTGAGTTGTGTACACAAGAATCTCTCTATATTTTCTTAAATACCGGAAAAGCAGAAGAATTATAAAATCCCTTTTACAATGTGTTCCTAACCATAAAAACAGTGTGATAATCAATATAGAGTTTCCTGGAGGTACTTATGAAGGGGGAATGCAATAAAACAAGGAAAACCCATAAAAAACATCAAGTCTAACAAGTCCTTCACTACCAAAATGTAAAATTAACAAACTTTCGAGAACTCCTGTCGGTGGCATTAAAATTCCTTCAATTTTCAATTGCATTATGCTCAGGGGCAGCACCATAACACTTTTTTCCCACACCAGACCAAATTCTCAAACACCAAATTATCAACATCTAAAATGTCCCTAAGATACTGTCATATGAGGCTTTCAAACAATTCCCAAATTGACATGATGTATTCTACTGCTATTAATGAAAATTTTATCTGGGGAAGCAATTTCTAAGCATAATTATGAGTTCCAAATCAACATCAGTATACTTAGCAACTCTTGAAGCATTGAAGAAATCAAACTACAACACCTGCACATCCAACTCAAATCGCAGATCGTTTGCATTAATAGTTCCAACTCCCAAAAATGTAACGTTATGCTGAATTATTTCCTTCAAACATGAAATGTCTTTGCTCTTCTTCTACCCCTTATGATAAAAATTTCTCATCCCATCACCTTTTCTTAACATTCACCAGAAGGTCTTCAAATCATATAACCAAACCGCCTCAAATTCATACCTCATCATCATGTGTTTCATCAGCGCCAGCCGCCACCTAAACCTTCTACAATAAGATATCATTATAAATCCTATTCATCTTATATAACCATGCATCTATCTCAACATCGTATCCATCACTGTTATTTAGCCATCTAGCACTCAACTCTACAAAATTGGCCTAATAGCCATCTCACATTAGTAGTTAGAGCAGTATTCTTCAATATAATAAGATTTTTAAAGTGTTTCACTTCATCTAACCCATTCTAATAATGCGAGTAATATACTCATCAATTGTCCAATCTCCAAATCTTTCTAGACTATTAAGGCAAAATATTTCAAAATAATCCATCTTTGGTAGGCTATCCAACCCTATTGTCACCATGCCATCATATCTTGCCACTAGAACTCAACTTGTTTCCAAATATTTAATCTTTGTTCTACTAATTCTAAAACCTTTGGATTTCGAATTCTTCCAAACTTTAAATCATAGGTTTTGTAATATTGTGCGATAGATTTCTAATTTCAGATATTTAGATGATTTGGATGAATTTTAAGTTAAAGGTTAGAGATTCAAACTCAACTCTCTTGGAAATAAAAGAGTACAGATGATTCCATACTATTTTCCCAAGGAAGCCTCTAGGCAAAAGAGTGAAAGTGGGAATTAGCATAGGGCACCGTAAAGGCCATTCTTTAAAAGATAAGGGTGAAATCCTCTGTCGGTTTAACCACCAAGAAGTGCTTTTGGACATGCTTTGAAGAAGCTTTGGATGTACAGGAACTTGTTTACAATTGATCACATTTGAGCATGTAACTCTCCTAGTCTCATCTTTGGGTGAAGTCAACTGCATAATCTTACAAACATAGGTTACAATAGGTGCGAGTAATCACTCAAAACATGGGCCTAATGTGATAATGGAGACTAACTCTATTGAGGCAGTTGATAACAACTGTCTCAATAAATGCAAAAATTGAAAACAATCCTAACAGAGGCATCTAATCGACGTAGGACGTCGTAAAGACCATTTGTTAAAAGATAACGGTGAAGTTCTCCGTCAATTTCAATTCCAAGAAGTGCTTTGGGACAAGCTTTGAAGAAGCTTTGGATGTACAATAGCTACTTTACACTTAATCACATTGGAGCATGCAAACTCTCATAGCCTCATCCTTGGGGCAAAGTCAGCTACTTAACCTTATAGGTTATGGTAAGTGTGACTAATAACTCAAAATGCAGGTCTAATGTGATATTGGAGATTGACTCTATTAACATGATTGATAGCAGAAGCATTGAAAACAATTCTAATAGAGCCATCCTATCAGCATGGGGCGCCACATAGGCCATTCTTTAAAAGATAAGCGTAAAGTCCTCTGTCGGTTTCACTTTCAAGAAGTGCTTTGGGATGGGCTTTGAAGAACTTTTGGATGTACAAGAACTTGCTTACAATTGATCACATTTAAGCATGCAACTCTCCCTGTATCATTTTTGAGGCAAAGTCAGCTGCTTAACCTTACTAATATAGGTTATGGTAGATGTGACTAATCAAACAAAATGCAGGTCTAATGTGATATTGGAGACTGACACTACCGGGACGGTTGATAACAGATGCAAAATTCAAAAACAATCCTAGCAAGAGTCATCCTTTTTTTATAGTTCAACAACATTTCCATATAAAAATGTACTTTAGAAGTATAAAAACTTAAGACGAGCTGTAGAAAGCATCCAAAAGAAAACTATGGAAGATAAGAAACCTCTACATCCTCACATGCTCAATATATGCTATACAATTCTAGGAAGAAAACCATAACTGTATTTTTTTTTTTTTAGTCAACAAAATCAATTGTGCACCACGAGAAACAATCTTATCAATTCAAGGCCCCTTATACATGACTTAAACAAATTTGAGCTTTTAAACACCATCTTATGGCATACACCCTAAATTCCCAACCCAATCATCCCCCTGCACCATTTCTCTGATCAGGAAGCTTTAAATCCCTATCTAGAAGTATGCCATGTCATCATGACACCTGTTGCCTTGCAATCTGGTTGTCGGGTTTTATCTAAAGTCTCAATATTAAGATGCAAACTCAGGTCAAATCTAAGATAACATAATAATTATTTTCTTTCTGGACAATTAGACAAAATAATAAAATAAATGCTTAAGCGATTAAAAACTCTTCAATATATTTCCTTGAAAGGACCTATGGAAGAAGATTGGAAAATTACTTTAAACAAAGGTACCTATTAAAGGAAACACCAAAAAATAGCTGAAATTGGAAATAAAAATTTCTAAGCAAGATGATCTTATTGAACTAGTAATAGAAAAACCCTCACCTAGAGCGTAAATCCTCAAAATTCTCAAGTGGAGTTGGGACATTATTCCCTGATACATGAATATTATGCTTCTTTCGCAGAACTGCATCCCGCTAAAGTCACAGGAGAATAATGTCAGAGGTGAAATAAACCAGAAGAAAAACAAAGCAACCATCACTCCTACCATTCTCAATGCCCATCAAGATGTGGTGGGTGGGAAAAGATGCATGAATATAACATGGATAAGTACCTCAAGCTGTCGATACACTTCCTTCTTCTTTTGAGAAAATTCATCCTCTGCCTCATCATTCTGTTCAGTTTCAATGACTGACTGCGAAGTATTAAAAACACAGAATCCTTCTACTGATTCTGTAAACAGACAATTACAGAATGCAATATCAGTGAATTTAAAATATTGAGAATGCCTTATACATATGCCTACATGATGAAACCAACTAAAATTACACATTACCAGTAACCATACTCTTCCGTTTCCTCCTCTTAGCAGACTTCTTCCCTTCCTCTGATTCAGATATTCCAGACTCCACAAAGATTGGATTTTCTTTCAAATCCTTGTTTTCTTTTTTATCCTAAAGAAAAAAATCAACAGAAAATGTGATAATTTGGTAATCTACATAGAAGAAAAACATACTGTTTTTTTCCTCTCGGTGCATCTAAAAGCCCGAAAACTGCTCCAAATTCATGGAATAAAAATACCAACATTAAGTCTATAAATCCACTTCTGAAATTGTGCTATGTCTATATCCTCTTAAGGTTGAAAACAATAGTCGAGTTCTTCTTTGACTGAATTTTTCATAGACTCTACCGGTCTCCTTGCATCACTCAACTTTCCTTATTGGTGAACTATGCGACCTACCGTTCAGGTTCGAGAACCATAAACGTACTTTTTCCCATCAGATTTTCTGTAGGTGGTACTTCCCTAGCTTGCTATTAATATGCTTAGTTCATATTTGATCTTTTCAAATATGCACCACCCATCTGTTCTAACACCCTTATTTCATCAACATTTTCGCATAAATTTGAAATTTTACAGAGAACAAGCACGATAACACGAGATCCAGAAGTTTCAACCTCTCCAATTAACATTTTTTATACCGACTTCAAAGACCCCTAGTCTTTGATTATAATTCAGATCCCATTCTAGAATTCGATTCGGCATTCAATGGCACAACCAAGGGAAAGATTCTTTTCGAATCCTACAACAATAAATAATGAGAATAAAAATTCCAATGTCCTAGGGTAGGGAAAGGTGTAAAATGCTACCTTGAACCTTTCAAAATCTTTAGGGAATCGTTTACGATCAAATTTGATGCCAGAAAATATAAATGATGGTTCTTTGTCCATTATCCCAGACTAAGCAAAGACAAACGGTAACTGGATTTCTTGCTCTTCGAAGCAACACTCTGGAGAAGTAGAAGCTTCTGATGACAAATCAACAGAAGAAGTGGCAGAGACGAAGTAGAAGATAACTATTTTCCTCCCAGGATTCAGAGCAGAGAGAGAGAGGAGGAAGAGTAGGGTTTTACGGGAACTCTCACAAGAGTGTTGAACTCTCACAATAATAATAATAATTATTATTATTATTGTTATTAAATAATAATTATTATTTTTTCACTTTTTTTACACAAAAATATTAATTTGTTTATTAATAATCATTTTATATTTTTAAACAATATTTAATTTTAATTATTAAAGAGTTGATCAAACGATTATAAACCACGGGAGTAGACTATCCTTGCCTTCTATGAGAGCACCCGAATCTCAATATTCAATAATTACTAATAAAGTTAATATGTTCATGGATCTTAATTATTGTATGGATTATGGAGTCATTTAATCTTCTTCTGATAATCGAATTAAAACGGGTCAAATCTTTGTCACTTCAAACCTAAATCTTGTACATCACAACTAACAAATAATAGATCAGAGAATGGTAAAAACTCAATGTTTGATATATCATCTGACACTGAAATAAAAAATCTTTCTAAAATAGATGAAAAGATAGGAGTAAAGGGATAATACTTAAAGGCATGTAACGGGGGACTGAGTGTTTGAATGCACTCAACCTGGAGTAACTTAGAAATATTGAAGATTGAACTCTAATGAGTGTACCTGGTTGGGAGGTGACTTTGAGAGATTGACGACTAAGTTTTGATGAGTGTACCTGACTAATGGACAGCTTAGAGATGTAAGGTTGAGTTTCGATGAGTATATCCAACCGAGAGGTGGGTTAGAGATGAAAGATTGAGTTCAGATGAGTGTGCCCTATCGAAGGGCGGTTAGAGATGGAAGGTTAGGGATTGTGTTTAGCATTCTTTTCTAAGGTATAAAATTTTTAAAAAAATGCATATAAAATTAAATAATTACAAACACATATTATATTTAGTTGGAATAAATAAAAAATTATAAAAATTATATCTATAGCACCCAATCCCTATTTTTTTCTTATGGAATTAGATTTATTATTTATATGCTAGATATTGAAAAAATATAAATAAAATTAAAATGAATTATTTGAGGTACGTGGGCTAGCACCTGATACGCACTTGTACGTGGATTGGCAATGTGATCAGGGCTCATGCATGGAGGAGGTGTGCCCATGTGTGGTTTTAATAGTTTGGGTTGCACTCGTCATGCATAGGCTAAAAGTGTAAGTGGTGCTTGTATGTGGACTAATAGCATGGGTTGTACTCGTGTGTGCATGCATTTGAATCTAACGTCTGTTGTGCGTCTGATTGACACTTGTATATCAGTTTATCTATATAAGAATTTTAATGAAATTTTTTGGTATTTACACGGAGAAAGAGGAAACAAGATAGAGAAAAATAGATAAAGAAGTAAATGAAGTTGATTTTGAAGTTTTTTAATGTTAGATTGGATAAATTTTTGGTTTAATACAAATACATTTAAATTCATTCTTTTGTCTATTATGAAATCTTTTGTTTTTCTTTTGATAATTATTTAAATGTACACATATATCACTATTTTTTATTGCCTTTAGATATTTGTTGCATGTAATTTTATTTTTAATAAACATTGAGGCATTTTGAAAGTTTGTGCTTACATTTGAGACATTTGTCATGAAATCATGAAAACTTTGACCGTTTGATTTTACATACTATTTTT
>JAOVVI020002917.1:0-20028 GCA_028571085.2 Nepenthes alata | reverse complement strand
TTATTTTTATTTTAATTTTTCTTTTATTCTTATTTTCTTTAAATCAAATATATCCTCAGTCATTTCAAATTTTTTTAAGGTAATTTTCTACCTTCATATAAATCTTAATAAAACAAAAATATACACGTAATATCATTATATTTTATAGTGCATAACTTCTATGGTCATTGACAACCAGTTACATTAAATAATTTAAAGTCAAGCAAATTGTATTTTTATATTTTACTATTTCAACTTTTTTTATTTAAGTAGTCAAAAAATATTATTGGTGTGTAAATTAAAAAATTGAGTTAATTCAAATGTTTTAGCAACCCGCTCAAAATGTGATCAGAGTATCTATACTGTTGGAAATCTCTCCCATGAAGAAGTTTTGGTCAACATCATTACCGGTTGGATGGTCAATATAGTTGATCTGCTGAAAATTCAAGTTGACCGGCTTGGTTGAGGATTCTCAGAGCAACAATGAGGACGGTCAGCAGGACGTTAATCGGTCTGAATGAAAAGATTGTCAACAAGGTTGACTGGCTCATTAAGGCAACACTGAACACCTGCCATGTCTCAAAGGGAGAATGTTAACTTGTCTGTTTAGGTAACCTGGAAACACGAGACTGCAGATCTGTTCCTGCTATTGCAGGCATGCGCCACCTACTTCTGAACTGATACATGATTCTTGAGAATAGTGCACCAACCATAAAGGATGGCGTGTTGGTCCAGCTGCTGCCTAGTCCTTTATATATTCTTATATATATGTGTATATGTAAAGGTGAAGAAGTGAGTGTTGTGAGAAGAACTAAGCACAGTGTGAGTGTGTATGTGTGAGAGTAAGAAGAAAACAAAGGAGGGGAAGAAGGCCCAACTGTGTGTGCATTTCCGTCTTTCTATTTTTGTAATCTTTATCTCATATATAGTGTAATTTTTTGGACTCAACGTCCCGTGATTTTTTCCTTGATTCATAAGAAATTTTTACATAAAATTGGTTGTCATTATTCTAGTTTCGATTCTTTTTTTTGATCTGTTTTTACCTGTGACAGTAGGCCGCCCTCCTTCCGGCCAACATATACCAGTTGAAATGTTACAAGTGCTGGTAGGAAGTGAGCTGCTTCAACCTTAAGATTACAGCAAAATTGAGTTTTGAGGCCTTAAGACTAAGCTTGTTAGATTTTATGAGTTGAATGATGATAAATTATGTTTGAATTTTTAATAAAATACCCCCAATGTGGTTTGTTAAACCTAATAGCTTGGTTACTGATAAAGATATTTTCCCTTAGTCCGAATTTAACAATTAAAAATTTTAAGCTAAACCCAAACAATATCAAACGGGCTTTTGAGTATTAGTCCCCCTTAAACAGGTCAACTAATTTAAATGAAATTTCAAGTTAAACATTGGTTTTGATATTTTTTTCAGACATACTTAAAAGATTTTTATTCTTGGCATGAATTATACCATTAATTGAAATTATACATAATTAACACATATGGCATTCATTTGCATACTCTAATGTATTTTCTCGTGTATTGGTTACTTGGTTTATATTATAGCATAATGGATGAATTTTGCCTCTATACTTTAGAAATTTTAATCAATTCCTTCCGACCTAATTACCTTTAACGTGGAGTAAACCTAGGAGCCCATTCAAAACTTGCCAGTTAATAAAAATGAAACGGACCGAAAGAATTAGTGTCAAGCCATTACAGAATAAAAGAATTAGTGGTGCTTACATTGTTGGGTGTTTTCATGCATAAAAATAAAACGGACCTTAACGTACGATCTGGGCTGTTTTCCTTTCGACTTTGAATCTTAGCATCCAAAAAGTCTGTCTATACAAACAATCTAGGCTTGTATTCGGAATTTCCTTAGGGTTGGTAAGGCGAAATGGTAATCGTCCTAGCCCATTGAGTTCTTTATCTTGGGCCATCGATATTATACGCTCTATTAAAATAGATTTCGCAAAAAATCAGCTTATTCGTCACCCCCATATTGTCGAAGGAACTCGACAAACTGACCCCGTAATTTTTAGAGAAGAAGTATTTTCTTATCTTTTAATTAGAAAAGCAGGACATTCCAGGGAGTAGCGACTGTTTATTAAAAGCACAGGACTCTACCAAGTGGTGTGCATGCTTGTAAAGTGTTCTTGGTATATGTTTTAAATTTAATATCCAATTATGTGGCTACCGAAAATAGCTCCCAAAAGTAATATATATAGGTTTTATTTGAAGCCTTAAACTAATTAGAATTTATTCCAACCAAATTATGTGAATGAATGGATCTCTGGACGCATCAGAATGTAATGAAAATATTTGAGTGATATTTTAAAAGAATGAGAAGATATCGTAAAGAAATTAAGTAATAATGACATTATTGTTTTAACTTTTAATTTTATGAATTTATAATGAATAAATAAAGAAGTTTAAGTGGCATTTTTTATGATAGATTTGTATATTAAAATAAGAAAAATTATATTTGAATTATAAGAAATTTATGGGAAAATTATGATTTAGTTTATGAAATTTATATTGAAAATAATTAAGTGGCCAAATGGGTGTTAAGATCAAATTAAGTAATTCATAAAAAATATTACATGATAAATTAAAAAATAGAAAAAAATAAGTAAAAAAAAGTAAAATTTTATAAGTTAAATTGCTTAAGAAGATATGGAGTAAGATAATTTATCAATTCCAAGAAGATATGTTATGAAATCCTTAATAAAATAGTTTATAATAAAGTATTGAATGAGGAATTTAAACAAGTCTTAAGAAGATTTAAGTAATTAGATGATTTTGAAATTTATTGAAAATTTTTGTATGATGAGGCCAAATTGCATGTTGAAAATTCAACCATAATATATTATATAAAATTTTAAAAATTGCGATAAAATTTATGGCCATACTAATTTTTCAATAAAAAAATGTGTCCAAATTAATTTTTCTAGATTTTATGTTTAAAAGTTATAGAAAAAATAGTAATATAACTAATAAAAAGTAAAATCTACTATATAATTAAAATAATAATTAAATAAAATATATTAATAAATTAATGACAAAGCAAAAAATAAAAAACTTGAAGTTGTTAAGTATTAAAAATTTGAAATAAATATTATAAATTTTGGCAAAGTAATAAGGTAAATCACATTGACAAGTTATTAAAATAAATTAGAGGAGGTAACAGGGCATAAAGCTCAATCTTGATCTAAATCAAGATTTAACAAATATTAAGTCAAAACATGGAGTTCAAAATCTTTATACATGAAAGTGTTGAAAGTTATAAAATTTTGTAAAAATAAAGTCTACTTTCTTAAAATTTATTTAAGTATTTACATAATTTATTGGCCTCCTTTTCTTTAAATTTATCAATATTATTAATGTGTTCCTAAATTTGGATTATCGAATGAATTAGGGAGCCACTTGATTTTGCTCGACAGGTTAAAATGAAATGAGTCTGATCTTCGTTGTTTCAAATTTGGATCCTACACGCTATAATTAACAAATAAGAGGTTAGAAGATTGACGAAACTTACTCTCCGATATACCCTCCGATACTCAAGTCAAAAATTTTTCTTAGTTCAATAGAAAAATGGGAGAATGAGTAGACAATGCGTAAATACATATTTTGGGGTGATCGGTCCAGTATTAATGTGGGTCGACATCAACGAGTCCCAACCAGCAACGATGAGACCCAACCGCCAGGCGATGGGGCTTGAGAGATTTGGAGTAAGGCTCACTAAACGGTTCTAACATACGCCAAATCTTCATCCACCCGTACCTATTTTGAAATGGCTGCGAGCTGGCAGGGCAAGAAGCACAGACTCAGAAAATGTCAGCTAATGAGTTACAATGTCAACCCTGGCGAGCCCCAACGCCCACCGTCTTGCAGCAGCTCAACCAATTTTAGCAAAAGTCAACCAGATCTGTGCTGGCCATGCCCGGCGACGATCCCCGCGTAACCACAAGGCAACAATTGATATTACTGGCCACCGCCAGCGCTCAGCGTCCGGCGAACCCAAACAAGCCACCTATCACAAGTTTCCGAACCCAAACAGGCCACCTATCACAAGTTTTCGTGCCCAAAAGCCTCCTCCACGGAGCCTACATATGCCTTCTCCTACAATGGAGAAAGGGGGGATCCAAGATCTGAAATCCTGCATCAAAAAACACTCGGAGCACTCAAGAGCCTTCTGGCGCTAAACTTCGAACCCAAATACAAGGAGAAAGAACCAACTTTTTTCCCTCAAAAACCACCACTTTAGTTCGATAATCTTAGTGAGCCATTCACCGCAGTACACTAAAGGAGCCAAAGCCTCTACTAATCATTGTCTGCACCCCTTACATATTAGTATCCGTACAATCCCCATCACATTTACCTTCACGCTTTCATCTTCTCGTTCCTTGGAAAAGATTTTTAATTTGAGCGTTAAAATATTTACGGTGGTAAAATCTCCCGCCGTCCTCTGACCTCTTATTTGTAGTTTGTAGTGCACAGGGTCTAGGTTGAGAGACGCAGAGACCGGACCCATTCGAGATCGACCCAGTGCATGGAATCCAAAATCTTCCTAATCCGTATGATAACCCGGATCCAGAAATACATCATGGGGAATTGAGTGTTAGAGGTGGACTAGACTCCAATAAGTGTACTCGACTAGGGAGCGGCTTAGTGATGAAGAATTGGATTTTGGTGAATGCGCTCAATTGGGAGCGGCTTTACGATAGAGGACCGGGGTCAAATAAGTACACTTAGTTGGGGAGCCGCTTTACGATAAAGGACTAAGCTCCGGTAAGTGCACTCAGTTGAAGAGCAATTTTGTGATGGAGGTTGGGTTCCGATCAACATGAGGAATCCGGCGCATGGAATTTTCTACATAAGTATTACAAAAATGTCATGTCATTGTATTTGATCATATTCGATAGTTCATCTGTTATGTTTTAATACAAAGTATAAATACTCATTGATATATTATAGCGTCTTATTGAGCTATTGGTTCACTTTTTATTATTTTCTAACCCTTATCAGATAAGATACTCAAGTTCTTGCCAAATGAAAAGGATTGAAGGATGGGTTGACACAAAGAGTTTAGATTGTTATATTTATAGATTATAATATTATCTTCGACAATATTTAATGTTATTTTATATTTCTGGATAGTAACTAATGTTATAATTTTAGCTTAAATTTTAGTTTTGGACAATGGTTTGTGATGTAGTTGGCTTTCAGACGGCGCTTTAATGTCTAACATGTTGTATTATGGTGTTTAGTATCGACAAATGTGTCATGTTAAATTTGGACAGCTTTAGAATGTGTTGAATGATCTAATAAGTTGATGTTTCTAATTCCAAATAACATGTTGTAATTTAGTTTAAGAATTATCGATTATCCGATGATTATATGTCGGTTTCAATGTTATATTTATGGTTTGTCGGCATGTGTGTTGGCTGTCTAGCAGCAATATTTATGATTTATATTTCTACATTTGTATACTCTGATTATGTATTGAGTATATATCACTCATTATGTCGGGTTTGACATTACAATTGGGTCGGTGTCGGAGCCACCTGTAACGTGGCACTTAATTTGGGTCTAATGTATGAAATTGTGATTATTTAATTGTTATCGATATATCAACGTAAAATTTATATCCAAAAGTTAGTTAGATGACTGATTTGTTAAGTAATAATATTTTAATTAAAATTTTAATTTGGTTGGAGAGCAGCTTTGAGATGGAGGGTTGAGTTCCGGTGAGTGCGCTCAGTTGAGAGTGGTTTTGTGATAGAATATTGGGTCCCGGTAAATGCGATCAATTGGAAAGCTATTTTAAGATGGAGGGTTGAATTTCGATGAGTACACTCAGATGGGGAGCGATTTTCAGATGAAGGATTAAGTTCGATGAGTGCACTCAATTGAATAGTAAATTTGAGATGGAGGATTGAATTCTAATGAGTGCGTTCGATCAAGGAGCAACTTGGAGACAGGTGCGCTCAATAGGGAGCGGAGAGATAAGTGTGCTTGACGGGGAGTAATTTAGAGAAAGAGGTGCACTCTACGGTGAATGACTTAAAGACAGGTACACTTGTCGGGGAGCATCTTATAGAGAGAGTTGCGCTCGGTAGGGAGCGGTTTGGTAGTGTCTCATCGCATCTGAGAGTCTGATGATTTAGAGAGTGCCTCGAAGTCTGGCCTTAGGGATATTTTTCTGATCGAAAGTCCCCCTCTTTTGTAGAGGTAAAGGGGTATTTATAATGTTGTAGTTGGTGTAGCCTTCCTTGAGCCTCACAGTTGGTGCTGTGTAGATTTGCTGAGCTATTTTAGCAATCATGGGTGGCTGCAAATGGTAACTGGTGCCTAAGAATATTTGATGTACTATCATTACTTTTTTGGAGCAATCTGCAATCATTGGGCAATAGTTTGAAAATATTTGCAAAGTTGGAACCATTAAGCGGGTGCAATTGGGCCATGTTCGTGGGTCTGCCTGGTGGGCAACTTCAATGGCCAATGTGCCATTGGGTAGATTTGGGTCGCACAATATGAGTCTTAGGCTACAAAGAACTTCTTCTAAGTTGCTGCTTTCCGGGGTGCTCTTACAAGCCGAATTATGGGTCAGTCCAATAAACTGTCGGACCATCAATCATATATATATATATATATATAATAGTATAGGCTAAGATATATAAATATATAATTGGAGGATGATGAAAGCAAGGATTCTTAATAAAGACTATATTGGATGAAGCTCAATATATTTTATTAATATTATGATTACTTATATTTAAGGCATAAACTAGCTTATAAGAATGATTATTTTTTATAAATTAAATCGAAATATATCTAACTGTAATTATATATGGAGCCATAACATATGATGTTCAATCCCTGCCAATGAAAGGCAAAAGTAAGCTTGTCAATGGTGCTAGAAATCTAACTTGTGATTCTTACTCCATTACATTATAATATCATATATACTCATATTCTGTAATTTTCATTCTTAAATTATCATTTTATTTATTAAATATTTAACTCATTATTGTTTTTCCCCTAGTAATAGAACGTTGAGTTGAACATTTTATTAAAAAAAACAAGATATTTACTTTAGTTTAAAAAGAAATTTTACAGCATCATAGTTTAGGGCATAGTCATTAGTAATCCCACATCGTGACAATTAACTACCTGCATTTTGAAATGGTATTGCAAAAGAATAATAATATAAATTATCCAACTTTCATCCACCATTACTTAAAAACAAACTAAAATTTATATTAATCTAATTTAATAAATTTGAAACAATATTTACCAAATACAAAGTATAAAAAAAAATTCAACCTTAATTTTAAAACAAATACACCTTAGAAAAATAAATTTTTTCTATATATTTTACCTTTACAAATGTTACAAATATATAAAATTATTTTGACGCAAGTCCAATTTTGAAAATAAAAAAAATAAAACAAAGTTGAATAAAGATGGGATAATTTACCCAGACAAAAATCATTTTTCGGACCCTAATAATAAATTGTTCCACAAAAAGTAGCAGAAGATAATTTCAGCAACACCAGAACAATAAAACCTAGCATGATTCATATCTCTATATTAAAAAACCATTTGAAAAGGAGACCATTCCTTTAATTTCTAAGTATGGGTAAGATATCAAAGCTCCATATAACCAAGATTCCTGTAATTAATGACCTTACATGTAACAGAACTAAAAATGAAACTATGGAAACGTACGAAAATCAATAAAACCTAACTCTCCCCCCCCATTCTTCTGTAGCTTTGGTCTTATGAATCAATGTCACATCCATAATCACCTAGCTTTATTCAGGTTAATCTCAGCCTCACCATAGACTATAAGGCCATCCTATAGTGCCTGAATCATCATAATTAACCAAGTAGAAAAGATAATCGATGGGGAAAACCATGCTTACGAATGCGGCGGCTGATGGCGCTTATAGTTAGCCAGGTAGGGTTCCCGCCCACCATCTGGCTCCTTCTGTTTGCCACCAACCACAGACCATGAGGGCAGAAAGTTGTCCGTATGTTGTTGCTCTCTCATTGGTCTGGCAGGGCTAGGGTTGAAAAGCTGCCTGGCAACTCCGAGCTCCCGATTAATCCCACCACCGAGATATGCAGAATTCAGGTGGAGAGGGTATGGCAGGCCAGCCCAGTTTGAAATTGGCAAAGAACCCATCATGTTTATGGCTACTGGAGACTGGGAATAGGAAGGCGGAACGGTTAATGCAGAACCCGTTATTTGGGGGAAAATATGAGCTACGCTTGAATCTACTGTGTAAGGGATTGAGCCATTGGGTCCATACATCGGTAGCGGGGAAGACAAGACTGGACCCATGGCTAGTCCATTGATGCCATAGACAGAGGAATGTGCATATGGATTTGCAGTATACGAGCCGAAAAGGTGCCGTGCTCTTGGCAAGTCGGGATCCATCGCAAACTCTGAGGCCCTCCCGTTTGGCAAGGAGGGGGGACTTTGAAGAGGGAAAATGTTTTTATTCACTCTTGCTCCCATGATTGAAAAAACAGAATCCTCATAAAATGGACCATACGTATTTACTTTATGGGAAGATGTCTCACCGACAAATGGGTGCAGCTCTAGTGGGTCCAAATGGTCATTTAATGGTCTGTGATTTAGATCAAAGTTCCTCGAGGACAGCAGCTTCATGGATGACGATGATGATGCAGGTGATGGACTACGATGACTGTGTCGAGAGACAAAAGGCCGCCTATCAAGTTTCCAGTGGGACAGTGTAGCATCAGCATCTTCGCTCGTTTTGTTCAAATCAAATTTGGGCCTCGGAGTTTTTCTGGGACTTGGTTCCACGGACGATTCACAGGAGGGAAGGCCAGGTACCGTCGGGTTTTGTTCCCCTGTCATAGGATCTGCAACCATATAATCCTCCCCACCGTCAGCCATATTAAGATCAATCACAAGTGAATCCTGCCTTTGCCTTGAACCACTGCTGGTGCCGCCGCCATCAAATGGAGCTCGATCGCCATCAGAATTTTTGTGAGGGGATGCCAGCTGGAAAGCACTTGTTGCTGCAGATCCTTTCAGTTCAAGCATTCCAGGAGCTGCAGAAGCTCTTGAGGCAGAAACAACCACGTTTGACATCAGATTGGCAGTCATCTGATCATCATCATCAAAACAGAGTTCTTGGTTCAGATCAAACCCACACATGCCTGTCTCTATGTTGGTTTCTTGCTCTTGAGCCGCATCAGTCACTTGAGAGGACTCAATATCTTGCACAAATTTTCCCTGTCCAGCGCCTGCATCGACAGAACTTATCGATGCAAAATCTTCTGTTGGTGGTGATGTCTCAGCAGACAGATGATTTTCCACAGATGGCAACTCCTGTAGCACGCCTTCTATGTGCTGATGTTGTTTTCCATTCATAGAGTTCACACTATCTAGTTGAGTAATGCTACCTCTGACAATTCTCTCGGAAGAGCTGCCGGATTGTTCATCATAATTCCCAACTTGCCTCTCCACTTCATTAGCAACTAACCGAGCAATTTCAAGTGCATCAACGGTGCCATACTCGAGGTCCATATCTGACATCTTCGACATAGTTGATTTTGTAAGCTTGGGCTCCGATGTAGTGGTGCAATTTTGTAAAACCAAACAATCATTCATCCCACTACTAGACTTGCCTATTGACATGTGCACCTTTAGTGATGTAGATTTCACAACCGAACTATTCCTATCATCCGAATTTGTCCCCCCATCAGGCTTCAGTAAAA
The DNA here is from genome assembly GCA_028571085.2 of Nepenthes alata. Taxonomy (NCBI): domain Eukaryota; kingdom Viridiplantae; phylum Streptophyta; class Magnoliopsida; order Caryophyllales; family Nepenthaceae; genus Nepenthes; species Nepenthes alata. The sequence continues at coordinate 10,290 of JAOVVI020002917.1, read as the reverse complement.
AATTCGGAGCACCTTCAGAGTCGGCCTCTGAAATGTCTCTCGGCTTAGGCATATCAGAGGCAGAAGAAACATCCTCCTTTCCTGCTTTGCCTAAAAAAGTTTCATTTTCATTAATCTGTCTTATATCATCTACAGAATGTTGTGACTTCAAAACATCTGACTTTGCTTCACTATTGCCCTTTATTGCATCTTGGGAGCTTCGACCCTCTGGCGTTCCTTCTAAAAGATGTACCTCATGATCCAGCTTAACATCAGCGGTCGGAAAATCTGACCTGGCATCCACTACATCCTCATCGTCATTTGGAGCAGCTCGTGATGCATCATGTTCATTATTCAGCAACGATTTTGGGGTATCAACTTCAGAACATACTGAGCAACTGGCAGCAATCTTGTCAGATACATCCATTCCACCATCAAAACCAGTCACGTCCTCAGCATCCAGGTGAAATGCATCACCTTCGTGTCCCTGTTTCCACACATCAACTAGATCTCTTGCCCTTTGTTGAACACTGGTGCTTTTGTGGCTGAGAAGATCCCTGACGGTGGCCCAGATTCCTGATGAAATTAGCTCCTCTTTATCAACCTGAAGCTTTCCAAATGCTTGGAGTAGCGCTGAAATTGACTCTTCCAGAAGGCAATCACTTGCATCAGCAGCAAATTTCTGAGCATCCTTAAGCCACCTACTAATGAACCACAGCCCATCTAATTTAACAAAAAGATCAAGACAATCTTTATCTTTTGTAGCAGCTATAACGCTAGCAACGGCAGACCACTGTCTTGTTGCATCACTAACATTCTTCACGGTGCAGTGTTTCTCTTTCTGCATCACAGCAACCAGCTCCTCAACTCGAACAGGAGAAGTGAACCCATCCTTCATTTCAGTAAGGGTGAAGAAGTCTTCAAGGGTAATGTGCTTCATAAGACTAGTATAATTCGACGCTTCATAGGACTTTTATCTCTAAAAGCTGCCAATTTTTCTTTTATCTTGTGGAAATTATGTTGACAGACTGGAGTCCCCAAAGAAAATCCAAGTAGGAATCTGATAAAAAAGAAACCATAAAATAACTACAAACAAGTTGATACCTTAATCTACCACCAAAGATGGTACTTTTTTATTTCAGATGGAAGTTAAGGGGATGCCAACTAGACAGAATGGTGATATTTTAACACATCAATGTGCAGGATCCTTCAAATGCACACAAATGGATGCTAGAAATGGCACACCGCATACTAGATTCTAATAACTACTACAACAGCATAACTGGTGTATCTCTCTCAATAAAATCACATGAATATAGAATAATTGCTATTCATCTGAAGAAAAAGATTTTTTTATAAGTACAAGATTTGCGTGTGGAAAGAAAACACACCACTGAACAAGTTCTTCTAAATATTTACTTCCAGTTGAATATAGAACAACTTCAGCCATATATAAACACAAATCTGCCTAACATCTCTACCAAATTCATATAGACTAAAAATTTATTCATTCCTAGCATAATTATATGAATATTTAATCATCTCATTAACGAATCTGACTCTATCGTGCTTCTATCCCCACCAAAAAGGTAAGAAGGGTGGCCCAAAGGGCTGGGCAATCCATAATATAATCATGCCAATCAGAAAACCTAACAATATAGATTGATATTCATAATAGAAACATGGCAACAAAATGAAGAAAACAACTATTATGGTAATAATACAAACAATTAGTTTGGGAAATGATACAGGAATCTCCAAGGCCTTCACTGTAAACCAAAAACATAAAGGAGTTGTTATTTGCAAAGGAAAATTTACTTGCTAAGTTTACCCTGAGAAGATAAAAAAGAGACACGTGTTGTAGCATGCTGCACTATATTTTACACACACATGCACACACACAAAATAGCCACAAAATCAGAGCCACCATTGAATTTAGTGAACATAACTTGGAAATTACTGACTGTACTTACCATTAAACTGGGTGGTTACCCGAAATCTTAGAACAGATGCATTTTTATAGCCAAAAATAATAATAATACACTGACACCTCAATTAGATATTTATTCACAGCACAATAACACAGCTGATGGACAAGCAATAACACGATATCATGTTAAAGCAGCCATCACCTACAAATGAATAAGAAAGCAATTGCTGAGTAAACTCCTCCCAAAAGTAAAATACTAAAGCGTCGGAAGCACAAAAACATGTCACCTGGAATTGTAGAAGGATTACACGTAGTATGAGAACTAAATTCCCATAATGATGGGCGAAAAGGAGAAAAAATACAAGCATGTACACCGCGCAGCATTTCACATCGAAAGAACACCGCAGGGCACTTCATCAATAAACAAAGAAAGTACACAAATTTTAGTTCAGAAATTTTATGGAAACGATGGTGACAAAATACGCATAAATGAAACCCTAAAAGCTCAAACAACACGGGAAGACACACATAAAATGATCTGAGTAACCTAGAAGATACGAAAATTTTCACAAATATCATCATCATTAATGCAGCGAGAAAAAAGATTGATAACACCAAACCCTAAATATGGAAAAAAATGCAATAAAGAACATGAAAGAAACAAATATTAGAATGACAAGCGCTAAAATTGGCGTCCCAATTGCACGCACCTCAACTATATCAACAGAAACCCTAGTTCAAACGGAGACATAATAGAAATCGATTATCAAGCACATCCAGCCCTGAAATCTCTCTATCTCTCTCTAATGTTGAGGGTTCTTAGCGCACAAGATTTATCTCTCCCTTCCCAAAAGGTAATTGATAATCTCTGCAATGGTGAAAACATTTCTACGAGCCAGTGGGGGATCGTCCTTCCGTTTCTCTCTTCTTTATTTTTATTTTTATCTTATTTTCTGAGCGATTTTAGAGAAATTTCTTCTCTCCAATCGGCTAATCACTTGTGAGGCACGTGATAAGGATTGGTTTAATTTTTTTAATAATAATTATATAATTAATATTAGACGATTAAAATATTTTTTAAAAAAATTATGTCTTATTTTTAAAATAATATAATTATTTAATTAATATATAATAATTTTAAGCAAAATTAAATAATTAATTTTAAATTGTAGAATTCTCAAAGATGTGACTTGTCAATAAAAAATGAGACCATTGGGGATCTTACCTCTCCAAAATAGAAATAGATTTAATTTCTTTCGGTAATAACTATTTGTTATTAATCAAATAATTATATTATTTTTAAAAAAAAAATTAGTTAACTTTTTTTTAAATATAAACCATTTAATATTAATAAAATATTTTCATTCTTAGAGGGATAGGGATCCCAAATTTGGAAACCAGAGATCAATCTACCTAGTAGAATCGGCCACGAGAAGCTTTATTTGACCTATACTTTTTTTAAATGAAAAATATTAAAAATAAAAATCTTTTAATGTTTAACTTCGATGCATCCCATGAATAAAAAGTGATATACGAACTAGCGAATCGTTTAAATTCGTTTAAATATCTGAATAATAACGGGTCCAATATTCGTAACTTAAAATATTGATCATGTGCATCCCAAGAAAAAAAATTAAATGTGAGAGGTATACGAGATTCATTTTTTGATATATTTTTTGACATTCAATTCAATAATCTTTTTATTCAGAATTAAAAAATATAAAGAAGTAGAGGTAGAGAATTAGTGTAGATAGGGATTAGTCTGTATTTTGAGGATTATAATCATTTTTATGTACTCGTCTGATAGAGTAGCATTCTATTTTTTCTTTTCTTTTTTTTTCCTCCTAACTTGGAGAGAGGTTTCATTAATAACCAAATACATCTTTTGGCTAATCGGCACTTAAGATCGATACGTGTGTATGATGTCACTTCAAATCAATAGTAAAAAATATTACTTGTAATGTGTAATGGTCGTCTCACTTTAATTAAGGGGCCACTTGGCTACCAGCCACGGAATCGTTTCAACTGCTCTCTATATCGGGTAATTAAGCGATTTATTATGGTTCTTTAATATATGATTGTTCAAATTATATCTTCTAAACGTTATTATTAGATTGGCTTTATGGCTTCTTTTATAGGATCATTAACATTTAAGCATCTTATCCAATTATGTACTAAGCTAGCCCATCTTGGGCCGAACCCATCAAACTTTTATTTTTAAAATTTTATTCATTTTAGTTTTATTTTTAACTCTTATGATAGTATATATCTTATTTTACAAAAATTAATTATCCCATTTTAGTATATAGATATATATATGACATCAAATACTTTAAAAATGTCATAAATAACCTAAAATAAATGTCAATTACACATTTTGACATGCCCATTTTGAGTAAAGAAAGTTTAATTAGATTCGTAAAGAAAATATTTAAGTTATTAATAGTAAAGTAATTTAATTAGTTGAAAAATAAATTGAGTTATTACGACAATATACAAGGCACTAACACTATAGAATAAAAAAAACAAAAATAGATATATACAGCCATTATTATTTGAATTTATTGTATCATACATGCCATGCCTTCCTAAAGCAATATGAAATTAAAATTTTAAAAATTATTTAAACTTATAAAAATCTGAGTATTAAAATATCCATATAATAAAAAAAAAGTAATCAAAAATACAATATTTACCATATTTTTTAAACTTATTAAATGATATTACCCAGCGGGAACCCCCCAAACCCACGACCGGTTACTATCAACACCGCCCCTGCTGCCACCACCATCGCACCACCACCAGCTCCCTACCGCCATTGTCATCCCACTACCACCAATACATAATATACCATAAATTTCATGGTGGTAAAATAATTTCTTGCCTGAAATTATATTTGCAGAATGATAGAAAAAATAAATTCGTAGGGTATCTGTTTACTTATTTATAGTTTATAAGTAATTTTTATTCTCTGGCTACATAAGCAGCTTGGTTGAGGTTTACTCTATTTTGAGCAAAAAATTCTCAATCTACAACAATTCAAAATGTCAAAAAAAGGCCATTGGTAACCAAGAAACATGCTGCGAAAAACAGAGCACATACTCAACAAATCAGGCTGCATTATTTAAGTTTTGATCAAAAGCCACACAAAAAAACCATATATACAAGAAAAGAACACCCAACTGAATTTTAGTCCATTAATGCAAGGAAACTTGTTTTGAGTAGTGTTTAGGTTTCACATATCAACATGCCATACTAACCCGATGAAGTTCTCCATTGCAGCTCAATCTGAATCCGGCCATTTTTCGAGTCAATAAGATGGTAACTCTGATTGATCCTTTTGTTGTTAACGACGTCTGTAAGACTAATATCAGCATATCCAAGATTTTCCTGCTCAGAGTTTCAGCGAATGGTATTTGATGTTTTAGTGTGAGGTGGGAAAGAAGAACGTTAGCTATCTCAGCAGTAAGATGGAAACCAAAATCTTCTGCATACCTTGGGGTGAAGCAGGCCCAACTTTGATGAGACACTAAATACTTCCACATGAAGTCTTTCATTGATTGGTGGTTCCTCCAGCATAAACACAAACTCCTCATCCCATCTTGGATCCTTATTTTTCTTCACATACTGCACAATGGCACAGATGACCATTTTCAGATGGCACTCAAGAGAGAAAAGGCAGATCAGTGCACAGACTCTTGCTATGCATGTGTTCTCGGAAAAGGGTTAGACCACTTTAGATCTATTATACACGGTATTACCTTGAATTAAATATAAAAAGCCATTACCACATTCCAAATCTGTGACTACCACATCACATGACGACGACTAAATTATTGCACCAACTCTCAGAAAGTTAAATGGTAAAAGGGGGAAGCAAACTCTTGCCCATAATCCTTTTTCCCACCGGTGTGTTTCTGACTGTTCATCCAATTTAATAAAATATAATAATTGAGCTTTTAAACAACTCAATATATAATTCAATTATGTTGTAACAACACAGGGGTCTATATAATCCACATCCACCAAGAAACTCTATAGCATTTATAAAGCTAATAAAATGGGCAGTCCAGCTTTAAGTAAAATGAGTGTGGCACATACCTTGGTTTTTCTCTCCTCTCCTTTAAGAAGCAAATGCACATAAGGGTTAGTATGGTGTTTTCCTTCAACATCTTGAGCCTGATAGACAGCAACCACCAGCAAACCACCACCAGCAGGTGTTCCTTCTGGGGCCTTTTCTACCGTGTTTGAATCTTCAAGATCATTAGGCAGTTCAGCATCCTTGAAAGGATTGTATATCAGCTCGAGTACAACCTGCCCCCGTGATTTTTCATTTCTTTCATCATCAGGATCCATGCTTTTTAAAAGATCTAGAGTCACAATTTTTGGCTCATCGGGTTTAAGTTCTTTCAGTTGAACAAGATTCATGCCCATCTTGTCATGCTTGCCAACCTGGTGAAAAGGGAACATTCGGATTCAGTGGACAGAAAGGTGTGAGGAATGCAACTAGAGGCTTGTAGATTCAACAATGAAATGAAACATTGGCAAATATGCAAGATATATTGGAATCAGCCTCCCCAAAACCACAACAAAATTACATAAGTTCTCACATCGGCAATATATTCTAATATACAGCCGATTAACCTAATATCCGTGGAGATTTCCCAAATAATTCATTTTGTTCAATTCCAAAAAAATTGTCCTATACATCCGATACCGATACATATTTTTAATATGGCAACAATCCATACGTATCGCCCAAACTAGCCAATACCACTATGAGTGCGACTACTACCGATATTTTCATCTATGGAGTCAAGATTTGGCAATCTAGCTTAAGCCTTGCTAGTCAACTACAGAAAAACTTATAATTTACGTAGAGAACACAAACATTTGCAGGGTCCAGTCAATTCGCCTATGTCCATGGGTAGGGATGAAGACAGCGAGATTCACCATGAGGTGAAGAGGTCACAAGTGTGCGCAATTCTAATCATAATCCCAAGCGCCCACATCCTCTCTAGAACACTACGTGCCCTGAGAATTTCAGACTACTCAAGAGTATCTAAGTGAATTTTCTTGGGATTCCCATAGAAAGCTTTCAAGGGAATTGAGACTAGTATTGTCGAATTCCATCATCGATCAAAATATCAACCGATCTTTCCGAATATCGGAAAAATATCCCAAAATAGTCAATACCATATCTCTTCAATTTGCTCTTGGAAGTTTAAATCTACACATTTTAAATATATCTAAACTTATAAATCTTCTAAGAAGTCAAAATCCACTTCTCTTATAGAAATATAAAACATGCATAATCAAAGGTTTTGGGGCATTTTTTAATGACTTAAAAAGAAATCGAGATTAGTTTTCATAAAATTAACTTACACTCCTTAAATAGGTAAATGAATGATTAATGATTGCCAAATTTTAACATATAACTCAATTTTTATGTCCGATACCGATATGTATCACCAAATGTTGCCAATACCGATACCGATATTTTCATCGCTAATTCCCACACATGAAAATCTAATATCTACCTGCTCCCAATCATACACAGAAACCTCCAGAATTTGGGATTCTGGATCTTTGACAACAATCTTGAATTCTTCATTCCATTCTGGATTCAAGTTACCACGCTTCACAGCTGTCTTCTTAGAAGGAAGCTTGTCGTCTGTAAGTTTTAGCTTCACATAAGGGTCTGCTCCTCCCAGAAGATCCTTCTTCCTCAGCTTCATTGCCCGCAAGACCTTGACATGGAGAATCCCCACAGGTCTCTTCATACCTCTGCCAGTTTTGATAAGTTATTGGCTTGTGAAAAGGGCTTAGGAACCATACACATTTTCACTCATATGTGTACACGCACTGCAGACACTTACTTTTTAGCATCCATTATGGCTAATTCAAGGGCTTTGGGCCATAAATACATCTTAGCAACCTGATCTTTTATAAGTTCCTGCATGTAATACAAAGTCCAGATTTACAAGCAAAGAGTTCAACAGCAGTCTGATATTCTGCATATCCCGTTGCAAGTTGAGAAGAGATGCATAAAAACTAATAGAATAGTTAGTAAATCAGTGATATAGTAGCAGAAAATTCTTGAGAGAATACATTTGTGTCTGTTTATATATCAATGATCTTAAAATGATCTTATAGTCTCCAATTTAAGAGAGGGCACATGAATTATGAATAATTGCAATTATCAAATCTCTAGTGATCATGGAATTTTGGGTTCCGACTTGAAAAAACAATTGCATCCGATACTGAAACGTACAACTTGATATGGTCAGTACCGATATAAACACAATTACCGATATTTTCATCCATGCTGGCTGTCAATCATATCCCATAGCAACTGGCCAGGTCCCATGATGAAAGTGGCAAAGCAGCAAAAGGAAAGATAGAGCATTAAAAATGCAATATAAAGTTGACACAGCTTGAAGCATTAGGGAAATGAGCCCCATATTATTTTGAGTTGACATATGGCTAATCCCAACTAGATTATTTCTTGAATTCTTTAATTGCTTTATTAAGAATTAATACGATAAGGTCTGAAAAAAAAAAGAACTTAAGATGAGAAAATCAGCCGGATATGGTTATAATATATCCAGGGAAGTGTTACAACGACAATGGTTGTTAGTGACAATAAGATCCAGGGAAGAAGAAAGTAATGAGTGGTTTGTGTGATCATGAGGCCTGCCCCGTGTCTTGCTGCCAGTGACAACTATGGTCACTATAATATATGATTATTTTCACTCTAAGATATATTACATTCAAGCATTTCACTGTGTTTTAAGTTCACAGAAGTCATGAACTTCTACAACTAATTTCTAGAATTTAACTAAGAAAATAGTATTCACTTCCCAAATAGAAGAACAAGATAGAAAACGAACTCAGAAATGTGGCAAGTCTCAGAGTAGAAAAGTAACAGGGAGATGATCAAACCTGAACAAACCTATACAGGCCAGGGATAGACATAGCATCTGCGCCGAGCAATTTCAAACCAAAATCAACATGTGGCTGCAAAATCCGAAAGTGAACATAAAATGGGAGAACAAAAGAAATGGACCCCAGATATAGTTTTCAAGTCATATTAATCTTAGTTCATCTATAACAAAAAATTCTGTAAATTCATAAACCAACAAAAATGAATCACCTATATTCATCCCTAGGAATAGCTTAAATTAGAGAATTCCAGTTGGCAGGACACAGGGTCCAGAAAATTGGTTGGAGTCAGAAGTTTTCATGAAATGGGAAGAGTTTCCACATGTCATAGCCAACCGTCCAATAGATTTCAAGCATGACACACAAAAAGAACAGACACAAAAGCCGTACCTTTTCCATAAGAGAGACATATATTTTGGCAAAACAAGGAAAAGTTGGCACCAAAGGCTTCAAAGTAATACGCGGATGAGCAAATACTTGCAAATCGACCACCTGAAACATTCCAATCAAATAGAAAAATATTCATGATTTGGTGATGGTGCATGGGATAAAAACAAGCTGGTTAAAATGGAGAAATGCATTTACCCCAGGCTGGTTAAAATGGAGAAATGTATACAGAGTGTTATTTTAGTTTATTGGCAAAAAAATTGAAAGAAAAATATAAAATGAAGACGGTAAGACCAGCTATGTTTCATGGATAAACTGTTAGCAAATTTCTATTAAAAAAAGCATAAAAAGTAAGTATTTAGATGATAAAAATGTTAAGACAACTGAGTTGGATTACTCTAAAAGGTAAAATAAAATGACAGTCAGGCACCAAAACTCGTGTTGTCAAAGGATAATCAGGTGGGAGCCTAGGCACTCAAGCAAGGTCAGGTGCAACTAAAGCACCTTTCTCATGTCTATGTGGGAAGAATTAGGGATAGTTGAAGGGTATTTTTGTAGAAGAATGGATGTTTAAAAGTCAGAAAGTACTCCTACTTTTCCATTATCACAAAGAGAACAAATCCAATCATCTTGAATAAGGACATTAAAAGGATTAAGCAACTATGAGTTATCAGTGATGAGATGATGATGTGGGGGACATCAACCATGATTAGAACCTAGAGCATCTTAAAATTGTGTCTATCTGCTAAAAATTGAGTAGATCAAATCATTTACGCTACGTTTGGCTATTGAAATGGAATAAGGTGGAAATAGAATAGTTATTTCCATGGAATAGAATAGAATGAGAATTGAGTTTGGAATTATTATTTCCATATTTGGTTGTTGTAATAGAATATGTTGAAAATTAGTATTCCAATATTTGGTATGTAGAATAGTATGAGAAATAATGTGGTAATTTATTCTAATGATTTTTTTACTCTTATTTAAGGAAAAAGACATTATTTTTTCTTATATATATATATATATTATTCTTAATTATTATTTAATAT
>JAOVVI020002916.1:0-20033 GCA_028571085.2 Nepenthes alata | reverse complement strand
ATAGTCCTCGTCCAATTCTTCCAGCAACCCCGAGGACAGACTTTTTCGGATTTCTCCAAAAGTCCGCGTCCATTTGTTTCCACAAGTCCGCGGACACAAATGTCACAAGAGAGTGACCCCAACAAGGATGTCCTCAACTTGATTTATTTACGATGATGATAAATTTATGTAAATTACTTAGGAATCTGAACTAGCAGTTCTAGTTTAGTTTTTTTGGATCTAGCATTATTTTGATATGTTGCAACAACCATATTATTGTTGGTCTCCTAATAGTAAGCTCTACACCGAAAGAATTGCTTATTCAAAATGTTGTTGATAAAAAATGCCCTTCTTTGCTCCACATTTCTATATTTACATTCAAGGGGAAGTAGATGTTGAGGCTTAATTAGTAAGGTTGCTCTATTATGACCTAGAGTTCAGGGGATCAAACTAAGGGTAAAATTTCTCTGCAAGAGTAAACTGCTCAGGCTATAGCCTCCCTAAAGCTCTTAAGGCAGTAATCCTCATGTAATGGGATGCCCTTTACATATAACACCTTCAGTCAACTTATGAGTCTTGTACATTGCTATAGGGTATTGAAAATAGCTCTAGTTGGAATACCTAAAATTTTAGTCTTTATCTTCAAAATTTTATGCAGATTTTTGAAAGCAAGGAAGTTTGATATAGGGAAAGCAACACGTATGTGGGTTGAGATGCTTCAATGGAGAAACGAGTTTGGTGCTGACACTATTCTTGAGGTGATTAAGTGATTGGCCTCAGTGAAGGCAACATTCTCCACCTGTTCACCTCTTTGTTTATTGTGATAAGCTTGGGGCAGTGAACTATTCCTGTGTTCCTTCAACAGTGTGTCATGCTAAAGAAGTACACCCAAAATTCATTTCATTTTTTTTTTTTTTAATGCAATTTCAGGACTTTGAATACCATGAGTTGGGTGAGGTCCTTAAATATTATCCCCAAGGCTTCCATAGTGTGGATAAAGAAGGAAGACCTGTTTACATTTATCTGTTGGGAAAAGTTGATGCTGACAAACTTATGCAAGTTACAACAATGGATCGATATGTGAAATACTGTGTGCAGGATTTTGAGAAGTGTTTTGCCAAAAAGTTTCCAGCTTGTTCCATTGCAGCCAAAAAGCACATCAATTCAACTACTACAATTTTAGATGTCCAAGGTGTGGTGAGTTACCTGTTTGCCTTTTGATCATACTGCTCGTGTATATCTTCTTCCTAAGGGTATGATACAAGTGCGCTTTACAACTTTTCCTTGAGCATCTGATTTTCAGGGTTTAAAAAACCTAACAAAACCTGCACGTGAGCTTATAATGCAATTGCAGAAGATTGATAATGATAACTATCCAGAGGTATGGAGTATAACTGGTATATGATACAAAATCTGAAACATGAATCAAGCTTCCTTGACGTTGGCCTTTGCATTCTTTTGATTCATAGCAGACTCTCTGTCAAATGTATATCATTAATGCTGGTAATGGGTTTAAACTGCTCTGGAACACAGTGAAGTCTTTTCTTGATCCACAAACAACATCCAAAATTCACGTATGTTGAACTACCTTAGAGCTGGTGCTAAAAGTAGTGCAGTTGATGTTCATCTTTTACTACTAGATTTTAAGGGTGGAACTTATTGTTTTTGAAACATCTTTTCAGGTTCTTGGCCATGGGTATCAAAGCAAATTGCTAGAAATAATAGATGCTAGGTAATATGTGGAGTATTTAGGTTCTTTAATGCAGGTTATCTTGTATTCAATTGTATTACTTGTTCTACATTTTGTGTTACAGTGAATTGCCAGAGTTTCTTGGGGGTAGATGTACCTGTGCAGATCAAGGCGGTTGTTTGAACTCTGAAAAGGGACCATGGAAAGACCCAGACATTTTGAAGGTTTGCTGCAATCGGTTGCTTGTGTTGCATAAATTCTCTGGCACAGAGCACAATTCCTGTAATTCCAACAGACATGATTCATTCTATGTAGTTGTTTGCTTATAGATGGTTTGTTGTGGTGAAGCTGAAGTTAGCATATCAAGCAGTGATTGGACAACTACTCATAATGAGCCATGTTTTTTGATTGTATGGCTAAGTAGAATTTCTTAGTCTGCATTTTGAAGCTGAGACTGTAGTTTATAGTTCACGTTTTAAAGTGCATTCTTTATTGCATTTTAAAGCTTCTATAATTTTGCTTCGTCAGGTCAAAGACGGCGATGCATCATCCATCATGGAGTCTAGATCTGTGTCTGAAGAGGTTTCTTATCCTAAAGCATCTAGGATTTCTTTGCAATTAAAGTTGAAACCAGTTGACGAAGAAGTAAGTTTCACATGGTAGCTGTAGAACACTTAAAATTGTTGGTTTCATAGATGTGGGATTATGATGGTTGGCCAGAAGGATTCACTTATTGTTTGATCTTTTTGTCTCTCTATGTGTTCTATTCAAAGATTTGCCCATTTTCATAAGAATGCTGTTTGATTACTATTGAGTAGTCTTGTATTTGCGTTTCTTCATTTGTCATTTTATATGCAGCAACTTGCTTTTCCAGATTCTTTCTTTCATCTTTTATGTATAAGACCTGTAGGTAATACTTATATGCTTTTGATTAGAGTTAGGGAAAATCACAACGCATAGCTTTTTGGTGTATTTAAGGGGTTGAGGGGAGGGGGTTGAGTAGTTAAAGCAGAAGTTGTTCACTACATAAAGGAAGTTAAAAATGGAATAGAAGTCAATTGATTAATTTGATTGGGAAATTCTGAAGTCTCTGTGCTGTAGTGTTCTTCATCAAATGGTATAGTTGTTGGCATCTTGCCTCCCAATTTTTGGGTGGTGGTGGTTTGAGCTTCATTGATTGTAGCTACTTAGGATTTCTCCCCATTGATGTAGTAAAAGAAAAGACATAGTTGTCCCCTGGTCTCACAGCTACTTTTGAGTCCCATCAACTATCCACATTACTTGTTTTGCGGCACCAGTAAAAGAAAATGCCACCAAACCGAACCCTTCGATCTATCTGAATTCTAATCCCTCAAAACCCACATACAGAGCCTGCAAATCAGAATCTGAAAATCCCAGTCAACTCAGAACCTATGTAAGGCACTTCCAAAGTCTACCATTACTGAGGCCCAATGCAAGTCTGCCTTCTTCCCCTGTAACAGCAGCCATGTGTGACCCTTGTTCTCCTGTTTTTCATACTTCTCACAAAAGGGATAGTTGTTTGTTTGTTGTGTGACTTAGAGCAAAATCTATGAAAAGTCAAAGTAACATCTGAAATAAGATCATGGAATGATCTTAAGCCAGCCAATCAACTTCAAGAGAAAAATCTAGATGAGCCAAAGTAACTTCTGAATAGGATCACAGAATGATCCTAAGCCATCCAAAGCAAATTCTAGAACGACATCTAAAAGAATCAAAAAAATACTTGAAAGGATCCCAAGCTTGAAAAAACTGTCAAATCTCAAAGATAATTCTCAAATTGCCAAAAATTCCCCTCTCCTCACCTTTGCCCTTATTTATAACTAAGTTATCTTTAACGATGTTGATAAGTTCCTAATTATAATATTGCCCTATGTACAATATTGCGCAGCTCAAACTTGCACATGGAGCACAGTGCTTGTTTCATCTTCTGTATGCATGTATCTGTCTGATGTTTTGCAGGATCACAAATCCCAAGTTGTTGTACGAAGAGTGCATATAATTGGTTGGGGTAGGGCTTGGTGTGGGTGTGGGCATGGGCTGATCCAGCATATTTTTCAGTGGGGTTAATGATTTTGTAAATATAATATTTTAACAAAATAAATTTAAAAGTACTATGTTACATTTTTTATGGTCCAAATTTGACTAATTTCATAGAGACAAGTAAGCTATAGTGACCAATAAACATATTTGACGAGTCTGTTAAAAATATTTAGTGTAGTCAGTAAAAATTTTATCTTAACCATTGAAATACTTATATTTAACTTTCGTTTTATTTATATAATTTTTTTAGTGGGGCCAATCGGCCTTCAACCAATAAGGTGGATCTGCAACTATGTGTGGGTGTGGGTAGGTGGGTTTGTATGCGTGGATGTGGTGTGTGTCTGGGCATGTATTGGAGCTTGTTGAGATGCCCTAAGGAAAAGAAAGAACTTCAAATTCCTCTTCAAATGGCTGCAACCCTATGTAATTTAAAAAATGGGTGAATTCATGTTTTTGGTTAGGAGTAAGCTTAGAAGTTGTAGTAGGACCTGAACCAGTACTCAAAATGGCTGCTCAAACAACCTCTCTGAATAAAGTGGCAGGAAGATTGTGTGTATTTTTTGTTGGGGATTTCTTGAAAAAATAATCACATCTTCCAACTATTCCTCACAAAAGAGATTTAATCGATCAAAATTGAACTTAAAGAAAATTTGGAAATCCAAGCCCTGGGGGACATCTCTTTGGCTTGTACTGATGAGAATTTGACTCAATGAGAGATTGAGCTATGATAAACTAGAATTTTTACTTAATCAATTTTCGATTTTCCTCCAACAAAGATCCACAATAACCCTCCCAGGCCCCAGGGAGATTCATTCCAGAATGCAAATTATTAAGGTTCTAAGACCTCCTTTTCTGAGATTCACTTTTCCAAATTTTAAAATTCTAACCACCATTTTTATTTGCTTGCTTATAATTATTAGATCATGGCTCAAATGTTGGAATGTCGTCAGCATTAGTTGTGGCAAGATTAGGTGAAACATATTGGTATCAAGCACCGTGGGCTATAAATAAAAATATCGATATCGGTCATGGCCATATTAGTATCAGATATATCAAACTACGTATTGGTATTAAATATATCAAATGAAAAAAAAATTAAAAATTTCTAAACTAATAGGGTTGTATCAGCTTATATATTGGCCAAAGTCAATTATATTAGTCGATATTTTGAATATCATTTGTATATCAATTGTAATAAATAATAAGGAAACATATTGTGATATTGTCGTTATATCAGGAAATATCAATATCAGGGAATCCTGATACTAATATATATTGGCCGATATGTATCGTATTAGTTGATATTTGTATCAATGTCATGGATATAATTTTTTTGTGACCACATCAAAACTTTTTTAAATTTTGCTAAAATATAATAAAAATAACCCTTATGATTCATGAATGGTTAATTGATAAATATTCAGCAATTTTTGCTTCTAAGAATTGATTCATAAACCCCAAGCATAATCTCATCAAAAACTATATTTTCTCACTATTTCACTGTGAAACACATAAAAAATTATTTTAAAAATCAACAATAAGAAAAACATGTTTAATTAAGCTTATGCAATATGATCTATGAATTTGTTTCGAACCTGAAAATTTTAACTTCAAATTGTTCTAATGGCTTGAAGAAAGCAAGAATCAAATCATGTTTTAGGCCTAAAATCCAAGTGACTTTGTTAGAAACAACTAAAGTCAAGCTAAATGAAGCAAAAATGGGGAAAATAGGATCTAAATCAGAAATCTCACCATATTTATCAATGTCCCTAGTACCAGTACATATCTTTCAATGCTTTAAATGTTGGCTGATATTTTGATACATGAATAGGATTCTTGCCAAGTTTGAATAAGATATTCCATCAAGAAACTTGCCATAGTTTAAGATGTTTCAAAATGATAACCAAATAAAAATTTCCATAGTGATTGCTTAATTTGAGAATTTTTTATGGTCATATTCCTGAGATTATAGCAAAAGAAGATTGATTCTATCACAACCTATGAAAAAGATTAGGATATTTCTAATCCCAACGTGTTTCGACCCTTGTTAAAATTGCGGAAGTAAAATACACACGAATATATAATACACTTAATAGTACACTCGAATCTAAATGTATATCAAACAAATATGTACAATGAATAATAAATAAGCAAGATAAGATTTTTGATGATGAGGAAAAATCTCAATAACCACAATTATCGACTAAAATCCTCTAGGCTTATACAATCAGTGAAAAAAATGTATTAAGAAAATCAACTTATAATTCAGATGGTACAAACATATTAAATATTAATCAATTTACTCTCGACTTGTGACCCTTACCAAGAAACTCTTTGGATTTGCCTTCAATAGTTGAATTGGATACCTTATGGTCTTCTTGTTAATCTTACTTCACGAGCTGTAAAATCTCCGCACACCTTTGATCCCAATTTTCATGCCACCTATGTCTCTATGAAAGCTATCAGGCTGGAAGAAGTATGTACAGTAAGAGAGAATTTAAGAGGAATGTGTAATGAGAAAATTTTAATGTTAGAACTCAACAATAAATGAGTGGTTTTCTCAAAAGAGGCAATTCACAAGCATTCAAGGAGAGTTTTGAACCACAGCTGATTTTCAAATAATTCTCAATGTCTCCTCAAGTTGTGAAAGTGAGATATTTATAAGGAGGGTAAATAATTACATCAAAAATATACAATAAAGAAGAAATTAATGCTTTAGCGCACATGCGCTGCTCAGGCGTGCTTTAGACAGTGAAAGTAGGAGGTCTGCACTTCTATGCTCATGCGCTGCTAGGGTGTCGTCAAGCATGGAAGGTAAAGCCGGGGGTCTGTGCCCCTACCCTCATGCGTTGCTCAGCCACATATCAGGCATGGGCAATTTGTATAAATGGTACTTATGCGCAACTCAGACACACATTAGGCATAAGAAATCTGAATAAAGAAAGTTTATGTGTGAGTCAGGCGCACATCGAGCGTGAGCAATCTAAATAAAGTACACTCACGTGTGGTTCGGGCACATATCAGATGTGAACAATCTAGACAAAGTATGCTTCAGTGCAACTTAGGCGCATATCGTGGGGGAGAAATCTGGACAAATTATGCTCGGGTGCGGATCAAGCGCAAGTCGGACGTGAATACTGATAGTTGTGCATTTGTGAGCATCTGGTATATATCAAGCGTGAATCTTCATGATACTTAATAACACTCGAAAAATCTACTCAAACCAATTACAAAATATGCCATCACAAAGTATTCCTAACAATCTAGACAGTCAGCCACAAATTATTCAAATGATAATACTACAAAACAAAATCATAATATAATTGTGTCGTACTTACCTTGCGATAGACCTCTATAATCATATCCCATGACGCCTAGAAATATTAATTACCAATACATACTCCAAAAATGTACACTTTTTTTTTTTATCATGATCCATAATGCAAGATCTAAAAAAATTAAAATAAAACAATAAGCAATTCTAACTAGACAAATATTGAAAACAACTTATATAATAAAATTAATTCAAATCCTTCAACCAATGTTAGAAACCTCTATGATGCTTCTAGACAGCCAAACCCACTACCTAAAAATAAAAGAATATAAGAGTAAGCCAAAGGCCTAACAAATAATCCATAATCCAAGGGATGTAAACAGAGTCAATGATAAGTAAAATCAATTGAATTTATCAAAAGAAACAATAATATGAGCCGTCAACCGTTTAAGATGGAGATCCAATGAAGTACAATGTTTTTAGACCATACTCCTCTACTATCGGCCAATATATTTGCATCTCCCTATTAGTGGGGACCGAACATCATATACAATTGCTGCTATATGATTGTAGTTTGACATGTCTCAATCTAATTTATAAATAACCATTAATTCCATATAATGGTTCACACTAGGAATATGCAACACCTTGAATGGAAGCATCTCAATCCTCACAACATACTAGGAATGAATTAGGTATTGTACAACATAAACTACACTAAGGACTCCCAGATTCCATATTTCTTGATTTTCTAGTGTCTTCATTTATTGTCTTTAACCCATCCATATTAACAACAATATACAAAATACAAAGAAAGCATAGAGCATTGAGCTCAACAACACCACAACAATGTTCAGAAGAATGATTAAAGCACAAAAATCTAACATGGTCAATAACATGTAAGTTATACAAAAAGAAAGGTTCAATAAGAAAAATAATCTCATTGTCTTTCAAGTTAAACTCTTAAATTCAGACTTTATCATCAAATGGACATCATTGTGCTGCGAATGTCACTTCTCTGATCCCAAATTCTTACTTCGTCTTATATTAATCCCATTATTATCTTAATTCATTTCAAATCTTAAGATTCGAAATAAAGTTGACAAAGTTTCTAAAATCTCAAAATTGATATTGGATGCGACCCTTCAATCATATGTCGACAAATTACCTGAAATAAAATAACAAATCATATCATAGGATCCAAAATGCCACATCATCAAATGGCTCTAATTATTGATAATAACCTGATTTCGAAATATTCATAAAAATAAGTATCTTATCAATATCAGAGTATTTAAAAATTGCTACTCAACTAAACTATCGAAAAGATAATTGAAATCCAACTAGATCGCTGACAAGAACATTGCAAACTTTTATACAATACATAACCATGAATTGAAATACAATGAATATCCTAAAATTACTATTCTGAGACAAATACAACATCCAAATTATTTTTCAATTCCTAATTCTATTTCCTCGAACAGCTTTCCCGTCAGCTTCCTCTTTTGCAAGTATGCTCAAGCCCTCTAATCTAAAAAGTTTGTAAAATAAAAAATTAGGAGTGAGCTAATTACTCAGTAATGCATATAAATTTTCATAATCAAACATATAATTTATATCAAAATATATTGAAAGGGGCATAATCATAATACATATACATGGTCATGAAATTTCCATAATGTTCATGCATAAATTTCAAATTGATAATCTAGTTTCTTACTCTAAATAATGTATTATGAAAATATACTCAAATCATACTAATTCTTATGGACCAATGATCAATAGGGCCTTACTAACAAAGGAAGGAATAATCAAAACTTGGGTTATGTATGTTTCCATACAAGCAAATGCCTTATGCTACTATTCAAAACTCCTAGGTAAGCTATCATACATATAACCCAGGAGACGGAGCCAAACGTTACTTTTAATCCGCAGATGATAGGTTTGAACCTCGATTGCTAATATAATATGTCACCTTTGATATTTACGATGGTCCGTGTATAAGTGAATAAAAAACTTTATAGACATATATATAATCATTTATATCTTTTCATATTGAAGAAAATATCATTATTTTTTCACAAATTGTAAAGTTTTCTACATAATTCTTCAAAATACTTGCCATTTGTAATTTCAACATTTCATTTCAATTGTCTAGCATGCAATGGAAATTTATAACAATTTCAAGATACACAAAGTATATATTTAAGGATTTAGAACATGATAGAACATTATATACGAAAATCAAAATATATAAGGGTATTAAAACAAAATTTCAGAAATGCGTGAGTGAAAATGTAGAGAACTAGCTTGAAACACAATATATGTGAATTAAGGACATAAATTTCATGAAATTTGCAAAGAATGGAAATGAGAGTTTATACATGTGCAATATAAACAATTTAGCTATAAAAATATAAAATGTATGAGCATTTGGAATATTAAATGCTCAAAAAGGTGGAGAAAGATTAATAACAAGGGAAAGAGGACTTGTGATATACTTACCTTACTTTCAAATTCACCAAGATTTTCATTGGATTCACTTCAAATATCCTCCTCTAACCTTTTGTCTCTCTTTCTCTCTCTTTTTCTCTTCTCTTTCTCAAAAATCTAACAAAAATGACAAAACATTAGCCGAATGGGACTTATATAGAAGATTGGCACACATGCGTTCGTCAGATGCGCATTAGGCATTGAGACGAAAATCCTGTGGCGCACGAGCACCCGTCAGTGCACATCAGACATTGGCAATTTGTCTAAAGTGCTCATGAATATCTCTCAAACACGCTTTAGGTGTGAGCAATTTGCCAAAAGTGCATTCGAGTGTTGGTTAAACATCCCTCAAGTGTGACTCTTCTGTCCAAAATACACATGTCCGTATGTCAGGCACTGGTCAAATGTCAGCCAACTCAATGTGACCTAATCCAAAAGTTGACTTTAATCCAATTTTTCGTTTAACCACAAACTCCTTTTTCTTAATTAAATTAATCATGATCAAAATTATAAATTGAACTCGCACCTTACAGCTAGATCAATCCTACAACCACCTATCTAACCTTAATGGATTGAAATAATTGTGTAAAATATTTGCTACAAACTAAAATATCTACCATATCAACTCAATCAACATTTGAATCATTATTGCCATAGCACACAATTTAAATCGTTTGCCATTCAGCCAACACCAAGCCTTCTAATAAACATGTTGTTGACCTGAACTTCTTAAAATAAACATATTATTTTGTCAAAATATCAACTCAACAACCTTAATAATTTTACCATTTTTTGTACCATTAACAACATTATCATTTTGACCACAATGTTTGCATCAAACGCTAACTAAATCAGTATTATTAACTCTACAACCTTATTGCCAATTTTCTCAAAATTTTTTAACTTTGTCAATTCCACTGCCCACATGAAACAATTCTCCAATATATTACTCCAAATTCATCATGCAATAATTATACACAACTCGTATTATTTTCAGCACATTTAAGGAAATTTCAACATTTTCTCTTAAAATTCTCTCATGCATTTTAATCTTTATTTGCAATGTATCTTCATGTAATTTGCCATAATTTCATGATTAACATACACAACACAGCAATTACACAATCCTAAATTTTAATCACTATCCTATTACTCAAAATTTCATCACCAAACCTTGAACACCACCTCTCAGGTAGCCCCTTCTCCACATTCTTCCAAAATCCGTAACAAGCAATGATAATTTTGAACATGCAATAATAGATTTCAACATAAATCTCATCCTTATCTTATTTCCAGCAACAATCTTAAATATATTTATTTTTTATCAGAAATTATAAGTTGAGATCGAACTCCAACCCTCACGGCTAACCCACAAAAGATACACATGGAACCATATTTTTCAACCTACAAAAATCGAATTTCCTACATGCTACAATAAATTCCAAGATGCAACCATATATTTCAAACATTTATCTCATTATTTCTCATTTCCAACAAAAATTCAAAAGCCTACTCACATTTTTCACCAAAATTTAAGATTGAAGTCAAAATATCAAAAGTTGAGATGAAGGATGGGTAGATTATCAAGTAACTTGCCTCATTAACCCCCCAAGCTTCCTCCTCCTCTTTTATTCACTCTCTCTCTCTCTTCCTTTGCTCTCGGCTGAAGGAAGCATAGTTTTCAATTGCCCCTTTTAAAAGGGGAACGTGGCTGATAGGGGTAAAATGCCACATCCCCACCTCCTTTTTTTTGAAAATGGCCCTAAGGTCTGCCACTAAATCCCCCCCTCTTAAAATTGAATCCCATTTAAAAATAGCAATTAAATTATCAACAATCTCAATTTACTCAGCATAATTCATGAGATACCAAATTTCAATCATATAATATCAGGCTTAAGACTTGAAATAAATAATCTCAGTTAACTCAAAATAAAATCTCTTGTTAGGTAAACTGATCATCAACATATCCTAACACATCTTAATGAAAAAATTAAATCCAACTTGTGAATAAAATATTACAATTTCGATCATTTATTTAGCCATAATAATAAATTTTGAAAAATCCGGATATTATAGATTCACTTCAACTTTTAATCTAAAGTGGTATCCAATAGATATTACCTCTTGTCTACTCTTATATTTCATTTCAAACCTTTCTCTACTTTAGATCTTGTGTGGAAAATATTTTTTGTCTCAAATGTTTGGATAAATTAGAGGTCATTTGATTTGGGTATGTAAAATAAAAATGGCTGCAGCTTTGTGAAAATTCTCATATCCTTAGTGTTTGGATCTATTGACATATACATATGTGTATTTACAATTTATTGAGGGACTACAATATCCTTGCAAAGCAATATACTAGCATGTACGCCAAGTATATTCGATTTTACATTAAGCATATTCTAACATTTCCCTCAAGGTGGAGCATAGACATTGATCATATTTATCTTGTTACCAAAATATGCCACTCAAATTTCAGTTGAGAATTGGGGAAATATGTAAGGTGATCTCTAGTTTTGACACAACGAATGTGAATTAAGTTCTAGTGATGCTTCTTATGAACAAATTGACAATCTATATCTATATGGTGCTTGTGAAATGCTGGATTTAATTCAATGTAAATAGCTACTTAATTATTACACCATAACTAAGAATGCTTATAGCTCTTATAACATAGAGCATTAAATAGTTGCCCAAGTAATCACTGCATATGTAATTTGTGTTAATGTACTACAATCTAATTCCACACTTTATTTGCTATCTTATTTTATTTCTTACTCTTTCATTTGTACAAGATTGCATCTAACAAAAACACAACTAATAAAGCTCATAGCTCTTACAACATAGAGCATTAATTAATCGACAAAGTCACATTACTACATATGTAGCATGCGTTAATACATGATAATTTGATTCCACACTTGACTAGCTACCATATTTTGTTTCTTAATCTTTAGTTAGTGCAAGATTATCCCTAATAAAAGCAGAATGACACAGCCTAATTTGCATTAGAAAACTGGACCACATGAAGACATGAGTAAGACCACAATCACTATGAAGTCAGTCTTATTCTATTATACCATTGAGATATCTCATAATACGTATTGCAATCTCCTAGTAAGGAACATGAGAAAAACTCTAAAACTGTAGTAATCAAAAAGGTAATACTTAGATAAGATAAGCAAGGAAATTGAGCTTACCAATAAGTCGACTGTATTATTTCGGTTTAGTAACTAGAAGCATCACAAGGTTTTTAATTTAACATACTAGTCTGATGTAGGGAAGGGGGAAAGTAGGGGAAGAGAAAGAGAAGAAATTGGGAGAAAGGGAAGAAAGGGGAGGAGGAGGAGCAAGGAGAAGAGAAGCAGAGAGATCAACAGAGGGAAGAGAAGTAGAGATCAGTAGAGAGAGGAGAGAATCATAATCACTAAAATTTCATTCAATTCATTAATCATACCTTTAATATTAGAGTTAAAATCCTTATATAGAGAACCTCCATCTTAGATTAATTAGAAAATAAATATAATTTCTTAACTATTTATATTTCAAAATTAAGAAATAATATGATGTACTTTTTTATGATAAAAATAAAATATCTTAAATAAAATCTTTCAAATAAAAATAAAATAAAATAAAGTCTTTTCTCATCAAAGAAAATCAAGCCTCTTTTAATTTGGAATATTTTCAATATCTACATCAATTCTCCTCGGGTGGTTAGGACTCGACCTCATGAAGTAAAAATTTCTGTTGTCAATTCCCCAACCACAAGTTGAGTGGTTTATAATTTGGAGTAAGAGCAATTATGATATTTTGATCAACTATTATTGCATTCGAAAGAGGAACTACCGTTTTTGCCCCTTTGACACCATTGAAGGTGGCATATGCTGCCTTGGAGCGCTCACTCTCACCATACGATTCAACATATTCTATAATCCCAAAAAAGGAGAAAATTTTCTTGATGTCTCGGTGTGATGCACAAAGAGACAGATTGCAAACTCTCACAGTTTTTATTGACATGGAATTTGATCTAAAAGGAGAAGAACAAGGAGAGAAAATACGATAAATATAGTGAGTGTTTAAATGAGCAGAAGAAGAAGAAGAAGGCGGTTTCTGAGATGGAATTGAGAAAGAAACGGACAGAGAATAGGGATGTCTCTGATACCAAATTTATCAAGAGAGAGAAGAAAATCACAATACTTAATATTTTATTTAATTCTTCAATCATACCTTCAATATTAGAGTTATGATGATTATATAGAGAACCTCTATCTTAGATTAATTAGGAAATAAATATAATTTTTTAACTAACGATATTTCAAAATTAAGAAATAATATGACACACTTTCCTGAGTTAAAAATAAAATAAAATTTTACCAAATAAAATCTTTCAAATAAAATCAAAATCAAATCAAATCAAATCTTTTTTAATCAAAGAAAGTCAAATATCTTCTAATTTGGAATATTTTCAATATCTGCATTATAATCTCTCGAAGTAAATTTACAATATACTTTGTGAAAGAAAGATACCATGATAGGATCTAGCAACCTTAATGCCAAGAAAATAACACAAATCTTGGGATCTTTGTATTGAAATTGACTCTGAATAGACAATTCAAATTCGTAATGCTAATGTTATCACTGTTAGTAATAACAATGCCATGTATATACATACCGAGAAGGATATGGAAAGTAGTATAATGACAATAGAATATAAAGTTATCATTTTCGTAACAAGGAAACCCAAACTGAAACATAACTTTATTAAACATGGCCCACAGGGACTATTTCAAACTATACAAAGATTTCCTCAGTTGACAAACTTATCCAGGCTCACTTGAACAACAACCCTAATGGCTACGCAAAATAAACCACCTCTTGAATATCACCACATAAGAAAAAAGTCTTGACATCTAATTGATTTAAAGACTGATGATGAGTAGCATCCTATAAAATAAGAAGTCTAACAAATTACTTGGTGACATGAGAAAAGTATTAGTGTAATCTACCCTATATGTTTGAGCATATCTTTAGTCAACTAGATGGGCTTTCAAGCGAGTTAAAGACCATTCCAATTGACTTTTATTGTGTAGATTCATTTATAATCAATGGGTTTCTTACTCCAAGGCAAAGTGACTAGATTTCATGTATGATTATGTTTTAGTTTAGCCATCTCTTTCTCTATGGCTGCCTGACAATCAGGATGAAAAATAATCTTGAATATATATCGAGATATAGTAATAGTTTCCAATGCAGAATACAAATGTAATAGTGCACTGATAAGAGGAAATACTAGCATATGATAATGTAGCAGACAAGGATGCTGAGCATACCTACAATGACTCTTATGCAATGCAATCAGAAGATTTTAATTGATTCCTTAAGTAGTAATAGCAGTATCTATTGATAGAAAAACTAGCTTGATGGGGGATGACTAAAGATCCTCTCTAGGAGAGGAACCAAACACCCATATGAGGACAATGGGCATAAGTTTGAATGAGATGAGATCAAAGAAGCACATCAGATAAAGGCATGTGAGAAGGAGACACAATGTTGTGAATAATCTCATAAATAAGAATATTATCATCGAAAGGGGTACTAAACAATAGACTCGATGAAGACACTACAAGATAAAAAGTTTAGACCATAAAATATGACATCAAAGGATATCAGATAATGTCTCAACTCTAGATAGAAATACTTATGTTCCTTTTGTGTACATAAATATGCAAGAAAATGTACCACAGAGACTTACGATCAAGTATGGTCACTTGAGGCCGAATATTGTGGACATAACATACAAAACTGAAGATTTTTGTGGGTAGAGAATGTGATGGCTTTATAGGAAATAACACATATTAAGGAATCTTCCCTTGAACAACAATTGCATTCAGTTTATAATATTACAAGTTGTCAACACTATATCACTCAAAAAATTTGAAACTCCCATTTAGAAATATGAGAGCTCTAGCAACCTCCATTAAATACATATTATCTCTTTCTATCATTGCATTTTATTGAGGTGCATCAAGATAAGATGACTCAAAGAATATTATGCTAAGATAATAATGATGTAAAGGAAGTAGTATATCATTTACAACACAGTGCACAAAAAATATAATATAACTCTGAATGAGTTTTCATCAAGTATAACCAGTTATTCCATGAATAACTCTCACTAAAAGTAATAAAAAAAATGAAATCCTAATTTACATGAAACTTTACAAGGTCTCAAGACATCCGAGTGTACTAACTCAAAAGGAGTAGAGACATTTGGATTTGCTTGAGAGTAATATGACCTATAATGGTATTTGAAAAACTAACATAATTCACAAAACAAATCAGTAATAGAATCTAGAGTTGGACATGACTTTTTTAGACTACAAAGAGAGGGATGATCTAACCTGCAGTGAATTTCAAAATGTGTGAAAGTAGAAGTAGAATAGACAATATGATTTGGTTCTTCATCAAACAAGTAGAGATCTCTTAGTTCATTATCTTCTTGAGATAATGAAATTCACAATGAGTGTAGAAAAATACCACAATAGTTATACTATTGAGTAAACTTACTAGTTGATAGCATATTTAACGAAAAATTTGGCAAGCAAAGAATCAATGAGAGGCATAATGTCCATCTTAGGTAAGCATCGCCAACCCACCTCAACCTTTGCAAAGAAACCATTACACAAAGAAACTAAAGGAATAGAGGAACATAGCTGATAATCAAGCAAGATATTTGTGATTCTTGTCATGTGATCAGAGCAATCAAAGTTAATTACACAAGTCAAAGAAGATGCCGAGAGACATGTTGTATGGTTACTAGGTTGAACAAGATTAGTAACATACTAATGAGTAGTTGTAGAAAGTTTCCATGTAACTGCGTATACTTATTTCGTGTACGGCCAACTTTACTATAGTGAATTGTGATGAGATATTTGTTATATCGGGATCTGAAGGAATCCATGTTGTTGATGATCTCGAATTCAATGGAATCCAATTGATTGATGATCCATTAGGATCATGTTATTGTCGTTTTATATTGAGATTTGAATTTGGGTTGTTTATCTAGGAAACCGATGTTATGATTTATGTCATCATGTTATATTTTTATAGTTGTTTGGAGTTTCCAAGTTTATTGATATTACTGTTTATTATTTGAAAGCAATTTACTTTTTGCACATTTGGCTCATTACTCATGTTTTCTTTAATTCCATATTAGTGCAAGTATGTAGTGATCTTGATTAGGTGAACTTGAGGAGTCGGGTGGAGGTCATGGACTTCTAAGGAGATTAATGCTTAGTTTTCATTTTTTAACATTTTTATTATAGACTGTCAAACTATGGTTATAATTTATGTATTTTGACTAAGTCTGCATTTATGATGCATCAGACATTTATAGTTTATCTTATATATTTTGAGGAGATTATTTAAGTACGGAATAATATGGCTATGAGGTTGAGACATTAAATGGAAGTCAACGTTGTAATTCAGATGGTCTATAGTTATTTTAGTAGGAACCAGGCGAGATCGTGACCAAAAGTGTAGGGATTGGAATGGGAATGCCCCATTCCAATTCCTAATGTATGGTACAGGATTTGATTTATTAATGGGAACATGATTAATACAAATTGGGGTTAAATCCTATTCCTCATCTACTGCATGGGAATAAACCATGAAATATAGGGGGAAAAAGGGGACACATTCCCCACTTAGCCCATCAGATGAACTGTGGAATAGAGAGAAGAAATGAGGAGAGAGAGCATGAGAGAACATTGTTCTTCACATGTGATGTCCTTGACACCGTCCCAACAAGGCTCAGATGCCGCCTCTCCTGGTGCTAGTGAGTCCAATTCGGACTTTTCTGCTGTTGAGTGAGATGTTATGCGTAGATGGAAATCCCTTGTTTTGCCTCATTGGGGTTCAACCTGGGCTTGTTTGGCCTCAGGATAGTCGGATATGAGTTTCCTTGCCGGACTTTGGTGAGGCCTTGTCTATCCTCGCTGGAATCTGATGGAGCTTTATTTGACCTCACCAGGCTTTGCATTGTGGCAGTCATATATTGGTTGTTTTGTTTTTCAATTTTTCTTTATTCTTTTCATCATTCAACATAATTATTTTGTTCATCATTGAAAGTTTCCCTTGGTAATTATTGAACATAATGAAATATGAGGTCTTTTGAGTGTGAGAAGGCTTTCAATTTCTATAATCAAGGAGAGAGAGCGTCAGACTTACTGGGCTGATGGATTGTACAGCAGTATTGTCAGTTTTTTTTTTTTTTTGACAGCTTTACTTTGTGGATAATTTTAGTTGCTCATACAGCTATGTTGCATGGGTGGTATCCTCTGTGGTGATTGTCTCTATCATAGACATTAAGTATGATTTGTTGACAGCAGTTGCTTGCTTTACTTGGATGGCTATCATAAAATTATATGTTTCTTTATTATGCAACCTTTGTGCTCTGATGGGAATACCATCTCCATGTGAGCATTCCTGACATTGGTGTTTACCAAATTCCCATGCAAAAAAAAAATTCTGTAAGAGAAAACATAGAACAGAAAGCCATGGAATATGAAATCTTTTGTTAATGGCTTCCATTTATGTACAGGCTAAGGTAGCTCGAAATGGGAAAAGCACCGATAGCTTGTCTGAGTATGATGAATCTGTTCCAGTTGTGGACAAGGTTGTGCATGCCACGTCTGAGAAATAAGCATCCTTGTAAGAACCTGTTGCCACCAGAGGTTAGCTAATTCAATTCAATGCATCAATAGCTTGACGATTTGCTTGTTGTTTTCATTTTGAGTGCTACGCCTTGTACTTGATTTCTTTACATTGAAGCTGACATAACCATATGAACTCATCTATGTTCGATGTACTCCTCTCCCTCTCTCTCTCTGTTTGCTTTTTCTTTTCCAGTTTTGTTTTCCTTTCGGTTCCTTTTCCATTGTTGAACGTGCCAGTTTGTTTCTACAGGCAAATTAATTAGATATTATTTTCTGGCACGAAGGTGATTTTGTATGGACAATAGATATTGTCCCAGTTTATATGAGTAGTCTTCCAAATTTAAATCAGATGTGCACTTTTAGCTGCATGCTTGCCGCTTGGCCTTGTATTGAAACCAATAATATCCTGCTCCTACGATGTGAGTAATAATGGAATTATAACAAGAATTTAAACATACGAAACACTAGATTTATGTGTTCACTCTCAGATTCAGAGCTATATGCATGTGCAACCAGATAATGTTTTTTTAGTATTTGTCAAAAGAGTACAAGTGATGGAATTATGCCAACCCAGTTTCCAAAGAAACGAAAGGAACTCGATTAAATCTTCCTACACCATGTTACCACGTGGCTAGCTGTGATTGTTTGACACCTAGTTAGTGTGCTTGCTTGTGTAAATGTCTGCAATTAACTGCATTCATCTCTTTAAAAAATACATAGATTGAACTACTTGGTTAATTACAAGTGAAGTTTCCAAGATAATATAAATAGCATTCAAAGACATTAGTATTTGATTTAAGAAACTTCCTCTTATCATCAAGTCATCATAAGTGTTCCACAATTTCTATAGAGCTATCATTGCTACGCAATATTCCATGGGCTGCCATTAAATGAATGCATTATCCATGCATCAATTGGATGGATCAATTGAATGTCCTTAATGACTGAATTGCATCAACCGATGCCAATAATGATACGTCAACCCCCCCCTCCCTTCCCCAAAAAAGAAAAAAAAAAACCAGAAACTCACAGCTCCAACCCGTTGAATCTTGTGCAGCTTAGTTGTTAATCTTGCAACTTTGTACATGTTTGTCATTTAGTGTATTAACTTCATTTCGAACGTTGCTTGTTTTATTGAGCTTATGAAACATGATTGCTACTTCCCTAAATATTTGAAAGGGCAGACAATATTTCCTATATTAACTTATTTTACCAACCATTCCGATGCAGTTGCTATTTGGAGATTTGTTTAGATTATTAGAGGTTTATTATCCTTAGCAATCTTGGTTATTGCTTTTTATCATCGTCTTATTGTCAAGTTTCCTCACAAGATAAAAATCCTAACATGAATGAGTGAGATTACTCTAAATATAAGATATGATGTGAATATATCTTTAGTTGATTAGAAGTTGCACATATTGAAAAAAGGTCCTGAGCGATGACCAAGATGGTTGAGCACTTGACATTAGACCAAATGAAGCACAACTGAAAAAGATGATTTGATTGAGGTTAGTGGCAAGAAAAGAGTGAGATATCCTTTGCAAATTTAGAGTGACGTGGTAAAACAAGATATGATATTGCTTCTTTTTTCAAAGAATGTTACACTAAATCAAGCACATAGCAAAAGCAAGATTGTATAGCTGATCCCAAATGGTAGGATTTAGGCCATTGTTGATATTTATTTAGTTTCCTAGTCCAAGCTGTTGGCGCAAAACTCGCGGAAGTCACGCAGACCGAGCGGACAAAGGTCTCGGACAGCAACACAGAGAAAAGCTCTCGGACGGACAAGAAGATAACGATAGAAACCGAGAGAAAA
>JAOVVI020002915.1:0-20036 GCA_028571085.2 Nepenthes alata | reverse complement strand
AGGATGGATTAGCATCGTTTGATGTGGATTCGGCTGCGGTTTGGTGAGACGCCATTGAAGTCTCTGATACCATGTAATGTTTGCTTCAAGCAAAACGCAAGGCAAAGAACGAAGAAGAAGGAGGGAAAATGGGCGACAGCAGAAAAGTGGTCAGGGCGCAATGATGAAGGCGACGGACGCCAGCGCTTTTATTCATTTCAGTTCAGTATTTTTACACAACCGAATGCACACATTTATACAACGAAGACGGCAGAAAACGGAAGGAAAGTAAAACGGGGAAGAATAATACAGCGGGCAAAAATGGGAAAAGGAAATAAGGAAATATGGACAAAAATAAAAATACAAAATATTACAAAATATTATGGGATATTTTCTAATAATTACATTAATAAAAAAAAATAAATGTATTCTATAATGATCGAAATTTCACAATTAGGAACAATCTCAAAATTATTAAAAATAAAAAAAAAATTATAAAGATGAAATTTTTTTAGGAAATACTTTTCGGAGAGTGCCTGGTAGTTCAAAAATTACAAAAGTTCAAAGAGAAAGGGGAGTAAAAGATCTGCCATTTTCCAATTAGTTTCGTTGTTTTTGTCCCCTGGCGTGGGTGGGGTATTCGGGAAAGCTTCCTTCCTCGTGAAGCTAGAAGGGCTTTTTAAACGTGGCGAGAGGGGTGGGAGGGAGGCGGGAGAGAGACGTTGGCTATTCACTACAGTGCCTTTGCCCATTCGTTGAAACTTCGAACGTCGCTCTACGCATGCCCTTCTGATCATCATCTTTACTCATCGCTGACCGTCTCGATTTTGTAGGTCTTCTAATGTGACCATCACTTCCCAAGAGTTTTCTTTCTCGGACAGGCTTCTGTTTTTCACGGAGTTTAATTATTATCGTTCATTTTTCATACGGGGAAATACGCATTTCTTATCTCTTATTTTATCTATATATCCAACTTCGATCATAGCTGTGAAGATTGTCATTTACGTACGTTTGATCTTCTGGGGGTTCTTGGTAATTTGAACAGTCTATATATATATATATATATATATATTTTACGATGTGATTTTAGATATATTAATCTTTATGCATCTTAATTGATCATATGATTTTATAGAAAGAAAAGCTGACAATGGGAGCAATGGACATGGAACTAAGTCAGACCGAAGATCCATCTTCGTCGCCCCTACCATTTGCTAGAAGGTTTCTTCCAACCCATTTATTCTGTTTTTGGGAAACGGATTTGTATTTCAAGTTCTTGTTGTTTTTTCTCTTTGTTATTCCTCTGTCGGGGTATTGTTTCTCCGTGGAGTATATTCTATTGCTTCTCTTTTGCAGCTACCAAATTGAGGCACTTGAAAAAGCGATTAAGCAGAACACAATTGTCTTCCTGGAAACGGGCTCTGGGAAGACACTTATTGCGATCATGCTCCTGCGCTTTTATGCCCATCTCCTGCGAAAGCCGTCACCTCACATTGCAATCTTTTTAGTACCAACTGTTGTTTTGGTTAGCCAAGTAAGTCTGATGTTCACATGCTCCGATTCTTTAGCTTCTTTTTTTTCTTGATAGTACCGATTTCTGTAACCTCACTTTGTTTTCGTGTTCTCTTTAAGAAGTTACTGCCATATAATAGAAATGGGTGTCTGAATCTTGAAACAGAATGCCTTGTTCTTTCTGTTATTGTATTGACTAGTTAAGTTCGTCATGTTGCAGTCTTGTTCTCCTAAGGATCCAGGGGACATAGACTTTGGAAAACTGCTGTGCTGTATTACTTCGTTAAGGACTAAATGACACATCACAACACTTGGATCTAATTGTTGATTTTTTATATCTGAAGGTTTTTCTCATGTCTGTTTGCTTTCTGCTTCTCGTTTGTCATTAGCAAGCCCAGGCCATTTCCATGCATACTGACTTGGAAGTTGGGAAGTACTGGGGAGAAATGGGAGTTGACTTTTGGGATGCTGCCACGTGGAAAGAGCAGCAGAACAAACATGAGGTAGGTGCTTGTATGCGGGTTTCTCTTGAGTTTTTGTTCCATACTCTTTCGAAAGTTATTTACCGGTTGGGAAGGGGGGGGGGGGAGAACAACTCTGTTGAATTCACTGTGGCTGAAGGGACGGTGATTATAAAATGACATTTGTGTGTATAAAATTTAAAAATTGTTAGGTTCCTTATTTACTACTATTGAGGACTGGCATTAAATTTTGTGCAGTTCTTCTATTGCAACTCAAGTAATTGAGGAGGCAAATTTGTGGAGACTTTATCTCCCTCTCCCCCCCCCCCCCCAAACCATCTCTTATATCAATCTGGAGAACTGAATTTGTTTTACTATTGACCAGTAAATCCAGTTAGTTTCCGATGAAAATGTGATATAGCCCATCTTCTATTTGAAAGCACCTTTAAATATAAGATATTGATTAGTATCGATGTGAGCACTTCATCATCATGTGAATATGGGATGTGACACTCTTAGCTTGCATGGCGGTCATTCTTATATCCAGGTCCTTGTGATGACCCCAGCAATCTTGCTGGATGCTTTGCGGCGCAGCTTCATTGAACTTAACAAAATAGAAGCCTTAATATTTGATGAATGCCACAATGCGAGAGGAAAACACCCTTATGCTTGCATTATGAAGGTAGATTTGTTAGGCTTTATTATCCTACTGCGCATAGTTTTCTCTATCCTTTTGTTACACAGATTTAACAGTCCTTGTGGGCAATTTAAAACTATCGTTTGCATAATCATTCCTCATGTTTTGTCTTTCCCTCATTGAAATATGAAATTGTAAAGTTTGAATGAAGTAAATAAATTAAAGAGGTAAAACTTCTTACTCTGGGTCAATAAATGCATCAAATGAATGTCCCTTAAAAGCTTGTCCTTGGGAAAATGGATAATTATTAGCCAGAATCGGGTTTTTCACAGTTTTCCTGCTTCTATGCAGTCGAGTGGAATCATAATTTCTCCTTTTCTTCCTGATCAGTGAAGGTGTGTTAGGTTATTGAAACCCGATCAGCTTATTCTATATTAGATTTTTCAAATGATAATGCTCATATTTATCTAGAAATTTGCAACATTTTACTTTATCCATAGATTTGTGCTCGGTCTAGGTTCTAATGCATGCTATTGTCTACAATTAACTGCCTGACTCAAGCCCTTTTTAACTAAGAGCCTATTTGGTTTTAGGAAAATTTGATTGAAAGAGAGTAATAAGAAAAAAAATTAAAATGAAAGAAAATGGAGAAAAAAAAAAACATTTTCCCTCCATTGTTTGGTTGTCAAAGGGAAGTAAAGGGAAAAATATTACATGACCTTGATGTTACATTTTTTTTTTTTGTATTGTATTTTGTCTTATAATCTTATTTGTAAACCAAACATTAGAAAGTATATATTTTTATTTTTTTTTCTTTCCTTCAGATTTTCCATAAACTAAACAAGCCTCAAGTGGCAGCTTTTTTTTTTCTTTTTATGTAGTAAAATCCCAAACAATTTGCTGAATTGCAAAACAAAGTTTCTCTATTTGGCCTTTCGACTGTATTGCTAGTTGACATTTTTAGCATTCTTACTAGATCATTGTGAGAACTTCATTTGTCTTCCCCCCCCCCTCCCCCAAACTGCTTTGAAGCTTGGGATACTGCATGGTTCCTTTGCAATTACTAAAGAGGAGGCTCAAAGGAATTGTTAATTTATGAATGAAAGTTGCAGCCGCTTTTACAATGTTGAACATGATCATAATAGGATGTGTAACTATAAGACAATATAAGTAGGATCCTTTAAATTACTCTTAGTTCTTGATGGTATCTAATGGGACTATGTTCATGTCATTGGCAAGTATGCTGAAGTTTGAGAATCCTCTAAATTGCTATTAGTTATTGCTGGCATCTAATGGGACTATTATAGTCATGCTTTGGTTTCTGTTTTTTGCTGTAAAATCAATGATGCGGGGCCCATGAGGCAGAGTTGTTCTCGTATTTCTTTTCCTTTCTATTGTTTCTTTCTGGTAAAAGAAGTATTACTTAGAAGTTGTTTCCATGAGACATTTCTGCCAAAATTTGAATGTGCTGATGTATTTGCAGGAGTTCTACCATCGTCAGTTACGGAACTCCAAACTACCTAGAATATTTGGCATGACTGCTTCTCCGATTAAAGCTAATGGTAGGCCAGCCTTAACTCCTAATTACATGTAATATTTATCTTTGATTTGTTTGCCCTATTTTTTTGTTTTCATATAATCAGCTTTTAATTATATTATTACTGAATGTAGGTTGTTCAACGTCAACTTATTGGAAACAAATTTCTGAACTAGAGAATCTTCTGAATTCAAAGGTCAACATTTTCTGGACTCGCAGTGGTCATATATCTGTGAACCATTTTATATGTTGTGATCTAGATGTACGGTGCTTTATTGTCAAATAATAGACAGCAATGCTAGAGTGTACTTCTTTGCCTTACAATTATCCTTACGCTTGTTTGGGTTGTTTGGTTGCTCTTGCTTTTGTTTTCATGGTTTACTTGTATTTTGGCTAGTATTTTAGCTCTGCATTCACAACATTTGCACAATTCTTATGACATTCTCTTCCATAAAATAGTCTTTCTGAAGTGTGCTTTTCCCATTACCTATGGTAGCGTGCATAGGATTATTTGTTTAGAAGGAAACATGCCTATGCACACATAAAAAAAAGGAAAAAATTATTGGAATTTTGTAACATGCTGCTTCTCCAATTTTTTTTCTTTGAGCTGGCAGAATGGAGAAACTCTGATGACGATTTCTATCTCAAATGTATAATGTTCCACTCTATTAATTTCCTCATTAGCATATTCAGTATACTCAATCAGAAACAGGAAGATCTCATTCACTTTTGTGGAAACTCTTTTTAGGACAAAAATGGTTGTTAATGGTTCTTAAATTTGTGAACTTGATGATGTTTTCTTGTACTTCAGGATCTATTTGTTTCTCTCTCTCTCTGTTCATATCTATTGCTGTTCCTGCTACTGTTAAATACCTTGAGGTACTGGTGCTTCTAATTTGCTATCTACTGGGAATTTAGAAGGATAAAGGACTTCTTTTTCTTAATTTTTTGTGCAATGTAGCCTGAAAGGCTTTGCTAGGATGGTGGATGGATAAATATTTTGGGTTCTCACGTGGAAGGTCCTGTGCATATGAGTTCTTTTGATTCCAATGAACTTGGGTGTAGATAATCAGACTATTTCTTTTCTTTTTTTAATGAATGTATGTATACTTTATTGTTAGACTATAAACGTCTGCCGAAGGGATGAAACCAAGGTCGCACCATTAGATTCTACAAGAAGTGGAATTCTATCACAGTAGAGCTACTTATAAAGTGACATGTTCTCTCTTGATTCTTTTGTGTTTAATTCCTTCTCTTCGACCTTTAGTTCTCTATACTTATAAACAAGATTTTGTGATTCATCCTTATTGAGCAATGAGGTTAGAGAATGAATATGGTAATATTATTTAGTAATCAAAGGAAATGCAATGATTGGTTATTTTAAGAAGCGTGCAAGCTTTTAAGTATGAGGTCACTTGGATTATTATTTTTCCTTTATCAAAAATATCCCTGTGACGATGAATCAACTTTCTATTGATTTGGTTGCCTATCTGTGCCAAGTTATCATAGTTAGTTTTAATTCGGTTGTTATCAACTATGAAAGTTGAAAAATATATGATCTGTTTTAAAACTTTTTTTGTGTCCATTAGTTTTGTATCCCATGGAATGAATGTTTAGTAAACATATGTTCTTAAAGTCATTTTATCTAATTTATTTTTTCTTTCTTTGAATGAAGGTGTACACTTGTAAGAGTGAATCTGTGCTTGCTGAATTTATTCCCTTTTCAACAGTAAAGCTTAAGCTTTATGAAGAAATTAATTTTCCACGTGCCTTGTACAAGCGTCTGGAGGATGAGTTGCAGAAACTGAGGATAAAGGTAAGGAAGCTTTCATGCTGTTGATTTTAACTTGTTGCAATTAACTTATTCAGCATGCCATTTTTTCTCTCTCTTTACCAAACCATTTAGGGTTATATTCTCTTTAATTTGTTCATTTTGGACCTCACCACAATTTTAGATATTTTTAGAAAGTTACTGCCATCTTTATGTTATATATTGATTTGAACTTTGTGTTAATCATTCCAAAATCAATTTCATATGAGTTAAAGTCAAGAAAAGAAAAAACTGGAGTAGTTGATGAATTTGTATCCTATTTGGATTTGGTCTAGCAAAATGATGGGAACATACAATGGATAAGACTAAGGTTTTTGTATTCGATCCTGATAGTGTGATCATCCAAATAGCATGGCCCCACGGACCTAGTTGACAACTGAAATCCAAACTGTCATGATTACTTCCAAAACATCTCAA
This sequence comes from Nepenthes alata, assembly GCA_028571085.2. NCBI lineage: Eukaryota > Viridiplantae > Streptophyta > Magnoliopsida > Caryophyllales > Nepenthaceae > Nepenthes > Nepenthes alata. The sequence goes on along the minus strand of JAOVVI020002915.1, from coordinate 13,662 downwards.
CATCCATAAATAAGCCTCATGAATAAAATATCAATGATAAATATCTAACTCCACGTACACTCTGTGGTAAAAATGTCTAGTTACATTCAAACCTAAGGAACGCAGTCCCAAAATAAAATATCTAACAAATGTCCAGAAAAGTAAAATGGCTCTCCATTACTCAAAACAAATGCAACTAGACTTCGGGATCATCTTTATCTAAAGGCTCCACAACAAAAATACTAGCTACGGCTAGTGCTATGATCCTGCTTTAATCTGGAGCCAACAAGAAATGTAATGGTGAACCAAATATTCTAGAAAGTGATATAATAAAATTTATTATATCAAGAATAATTATCTCTGTAAATCATGTCAACATTTACAAAGATGATAACAACAATCGAAGCTTGACAATCAACTCTATCTAAGACACAACAACTCGTTGTAACCACTGCTCAACAACAACTACAAGGATCATCAACCTATGGATTCTAACAAACCCGAAATTTTCATATACACGAGGATTATGCAACATTTGGATTTCAACAATGACATAGGTTCCATCGTATCTATCTCAATAAAAAGTTTTCATGATACGAGATAACTCAATAATTTTCTTGGATTTTATTCATACTGTGAACCAGAGGCAATGTATTACTAATCCCATTGACTGGTAATACCATGAGGCAGACTTATTGTCCCCATCGACTGGAAGTCCCATGAGAATTCTAATCTCAACATGTTTCTTCCAACTCATGGTATAGGAACTAATCTTAAATTATCTTTGCTTAACTTATGGTACAAGAACTCATCCCAAATTATCTTTGCCAACTCATGACATAGGAATTCTAAACTCAGTATGCCCAATCTGGCACCTCTCACCATGTGATGGACATGTTCTTATAAATATCCCTCCACGAAAACAATCGGCCTCGATTCACTGGATGTGGAATTCATCTTAAATGACTATAGACTACACTAAGGTTTTTCATGTTTTATATTCCTTATTATTGTAGTGTTTTTGTATATTCTCCTTTATCTTACTACAAAAATATTTGAATTTGTATCGAACGATTATAGACTATATTAAGGTTTTTCAAGTTTTATATTTCTTATTATTGTAGTGTTTTTGTATATTCTCCTTTATCTTATCTCCAAAATATTTAATTTCGTATTGAACGATTGTAGACTGTATTAAGGTTTTGCATTTTTATTGAAATCATAATGTTTTCGTACGATCTCCTTTACTTAGCTTTAGAATAATCAACTATGTATAATGACAAGGGACATGAACATGCAAGGGTCAAACAAAAAGCTAACATAGGATATTCGTACATGAGTATCTACTCACCTTCCTACCCGATCAAATTTTACTCTATTAAGACCAATCTTAGGGTATCTCCCCTAGATCATTCATATGTACTTTATAGTGAATTTAAACTAATTGGAACACCTACTCTCTCCCTATACTATGCCTACCTCATGGCCACTTATGAGAATTAAGGTCTACTTTTTCGATCTCTTATATTACAAGTTCAGATCCTTAAAATCCTCAGAATTTCTATTTGATTATGTTATAACGTAAAAATAGAAGATGGTCCCTGAGGCCCACAACCATCCGACCAAAAGTTTCCTACAAGAAGGATGCTATTATTTTACATTTAGTCTATCAATTATTATGTAGATTATAGATCTACGAAGCACTATCATACAATATACATTCAAATGTGTAGAGAGGCCATACATAGCCCCTCAATCACTCGGTCACTCCAACAAAAATCATAGAAACAATCAATTTGATGTATAAAATACGCAATAGGTCTTCTCTTCCCATCCTAGAGGTACACGATTATCTAGATTATTAAGGGTCCAAAAATATATATTCCATAACATAGCTAAATTATCATTTTAGCCCTACAAGTCATTAAGTTCTCTGCCAAAAGCGTAACATGTCCAATTCTATAGATCTACCAACATAAATTATTCTAAATATTAGGAGGCATATAGATCTACAATATTGTATAGCACAAGTATGCAAATATCACATTTTTAACCTTACCAAGCTTCACTAAACTCACGGCCAACAAGGATATTTTAAGAGATATGGTATGCTTGTAGTAATTCATTAAAAATCTCACTCTTCCACCTTAAACATACAAATCCATATAGATAGTTTAAAGACTGCCTGGCCAACCACCAAACCATGGCATGACATGGAATATAAGATAAAGAAAACCTATCAATTGTCGTGATAGAAGCCATAACAATCACGACTTCGATACAAGATAAGAAAAGGTGACAAAGACACTATTTTTATATGCTTGGGTGAATTTCATCATGAAATTCAAATTGAGTATTTTCAGGACATGAGACATCCCATTCAATATATTAGATCAAACTTTAAATGGTTGAAAATTATACAATTAGAAAATATGGTAGGATTGTTAAAGAACAGTAGAAATTTTACTTGTTTCATTTGTGGTTTCTTAAACAATAAATGCAAGCACAAATGGCCTCTATGTTCTTACCAAGCACAGTCTCCTCTTTACTCTCCACAGACGGATCTTCATCTTCCTCAACAAAATATGGCACGGGCCAAGGGAAGATGAACGGATAAGGGAACTCTAGGGGCTAAAACTTAGTTTTCTCTCAATTGCCAAAATGAGGGCTTGTATGGCTGCTGATTTGCTCTCCCACAAGGCTCCAAAATGATGATGGAAGAGGCTATGTTAAACATAAGAAAATTTGGGTAAAGCATTAGGCAAGGAAGGCACACGGCTACTAGGATTTCCAAGTGGGGATTCTTTCTTTACTCCCAAAGTTGTTATCTAAATGGTGACAATGAACTCTTCCTAACTAATAAACTAATAAAAAGAGAGGGAGCGGTGACCGCTGAAATTTTTACAAGGAGGGGTGGCTAGGGTAAATTAAGGAAGAGGGAATCAGGTTAAGCCGAGGGAGAGGGTGTGCCTCACTAGGGTTTTAAGGGACAATTAGGGGTTTTTTGAGTTTTTTTGGTCCACATGTTTAACACATAATTTTAATTAATTTTTTTATTTATAATATCACTAAAATGTATCTAACACAATCACAATAAAATATGAATAATATGACATATCACTTAAAATGAGGTCTATTACTACTAAAAAATTACCAAAATGGTACTGGTCAACATCTCAAATTCAATTTGTCCAAACACTTCATAAAGTTAGTACTCGCCCAAATATAAAGTATTAGCTCCAAAAATATCATCTAAGCATTAAATTCTTAATTAATAGCCTCTATTGATTGTAAGTCCAATAGGCCCGAAACGAAACACTGGGGTGTTATAAATATCGTATGTGATATTTATTCTTAGTTGATGTCCTTGGGATTCTCTGGCATGGTCAACAAAAATTCTGTAGTGATTAGTGTACTGGCCGCTATTTTCATATTATGTTACTGACGAGAGTTTTGCCATTCAGCATAAATCGTCTCTCAAGAAGTTGACACTTGCAGAGTCTACAGAAGATTCTGCCCTAAAAAAATTGGAAAAGATGTCCAATACCTTTCTATTTTGTTTTACTGAACTTGGTCTTTGGCTAGCTCTAAAGGTATCTTTTTTCAGAGTCCCGAATTTCTCTATTGTCATTATTTTCACAATCTAATTGATAAACTTGTGCTCATAACAGGCTGCAGAATTCTTGTCTTCTGTAGAAATTGGCGTAGTCATCTGGGGTGAATTGGATATGAAGGTTGAAACCATTGTACAAGGTTTTGCTCTCGATGTGTTCAAGTTGTTTTCCTCATATGTACCATCTGGTAACTATATATAGATATATCTGTGTGTGTGTGTGTCTTTGTATATTTGACTCTGAGATTTTTGACAGTTTTGGTAAATATTTCCCTTCACATTAGCTTGCTGGCGTTACATGCCATCCTTTTTCTTTGGAATATGTATAGGTTTGGAGTGGTCAAATTGTGATAACATGAAGGCTGACATGGAAGCTGGATTTCTCACTGCAAAAACACTATGTCTAGTAGAATCTCTCCTTGAGTACAGGTTTGCTCTTTGATTTGTAACAATAAAAGAGAAGAGTCAATCTTACAATCAATTTCTGTTATAACTTTCTGTTGGCATTAATTAATACTCCTATATAAACGTAGTTGTATCTTAAGTATAGAGTAAAAGAGAACCAGGAGAAACCTGCAGGCTCATTGGCAACTTCTACCATTTTGCCTTACGTTTTGTAGTTTGTTTCTCATTGAAATAGTCGGTACTGATTTTCTCCTCGTTGCAGTCTCGGATATAGGATTTATCGTTCTCCATGCTGCTAGTTCTAACTTCTATCTTTGCCACCTAAAAACATTTCCCAACTCATTCTCAATTGACATGCCAATCCATCGTTTCTTCACTGTCTCATGGCTATTGTTTCCCCCATCATGTATTTCTTTTTACTCTCTAAAGTAAAATAATTATTTTTTTATTTCAACTTTATCAAACTTTTATACAAGGTAGAATTGTGGAGTCTATGGTGGTGAGTTCATTTCTTGCCATGTATCCCATTCTTATCAGATCCATGGCTTTTGCATGAGGGATCTTAGATCTGGAGTATGCTCCGAACTCCTCATCCAAGGGAGTGAGGCACTCTAGATCATGAAAATTGTTAGGTTATACCGTTATAGTGCTATGGGAGGAAAAATAAATTGACCATGAAAGTTCATTTTCATGGACTACAATAACAATGCTTGGCTGTGCATCAAATGTGGAGCGTATTACTAGTTTCCAAAGTTTAATTCAATAATCATCTCCTTTGAAGACTGAGTTAGACGATAACTAGGAATGATAGTGATAGAATCGTCAAGTTTCCTTAAAACAGGCTCTTGCTTTATTACAGAGGCTGAATGACTTAAAATATGAAATGGATTCATAAATGATCGATAATACTGTATTTGAGTCTTATATGCCTTTGGCTTAAGGGTAATCACATCTGCATATACATATATTAGCGAAGTGACAATATAATCCTTTGTGTCCTGTAATGATGGGGCCATGCATTTTTGATTTATTATATCCATTTTGCTGAACCTTTGGTTATTTTGGTGAGGTTGTTAGGATAGATCAGCTGCAGGTTGAATCCGTTGGGTGCTATATTTCCTTTACTAAACAAGATTTTTTTTTTTTAAATTAATGTTCTATTTTACTGATTGTCATGCTTGTCTCAATGGTTAGTTGCTGTATGTGTGATGGGTTTTCTAACTAATTTTTCTTATAGGGAATTTGTGGATTTAAGATGTATAATATTTGTGGAAAGAGTCATTACTGCTGTTGTTGTTCGAGCTCTTTTGAGTATGGTGCTTCTTAAATTATGCGGGTGGAACACTGAATATATAGCTGGATGTAATGCTGCACTGCAAACACAGAGTAGGAGAAAACATAATGAAATTGTTGAAGAATTTCGCAAAGGCAAAGTAGGTGTTGTCCTCTCTTCTTGTCCTCTTTATGATTTTCTTTCTTTCTTTCTTCTTGTTTGTCTCAACAATTTCACAGGGGTAAAGTAGGTGTTGTCTTCTCTTCTTGTTGTCTTTATATGACTTTTTTTCTTTCTTCTTGTTTATCTCTGACGTGTTATATAGTATCACTTATCTTCAAATATTTTTTTTAGTTTCTATATGTGATGTCTGCAGGTTAATATCATTGTTGCGACCTCTATTCTTGAAGAAGGTTTAGATGTTCAAAGCTGCAACTTGGTTATCCGTTTTGATCCATCTCATACTGTTTGCAGTTTCATTCAGTCCAGAGGTCGTGCTAGAATGCCCAACTCAGATTTCCTGATAATGGTGAATAGGTAATATTCTATTATGTCTACATTCTAACCATATATTCTCCTCATTTACTAAGTGAAAGGTATGTCTTGTATAGGTGAAATTCCTAGCACTGTTCAACCTATCGACGATGGTTAAATATGTAATGCACTTGTTTGTAAGAGATGGTACTGCTGTTAGAAAAGTTAATACAATGACAACATCTTAAAACCCACTTAGTGGGGCCAGCTTCATGAATTTGATTTCACCATTTTTGCTTTATTTATCACATTTTTAAAAAATACAAGCAATATCAGATCATTTTTCGGCTATTAGAAAAGTTTGGTTCCATTAACTCTCATGAGTAACAACCTCATTAGGACACTTTAATGGAATTGTGGTTGAAAGTACTGTTTGTTTATTAATGTGTGCTTTCAATTGATAGTGGAGATGATTCTGAGTTGTCTCGAGTGAAAAACTATGCTTCTTCTGGAGATATGATGCGGAAGGAGTCTTTAAGCCATGCTTCCCTTCCTTGTGGACCAGCTGATTTTGATCAATATGATGATATGTTTTATCGTGTTGAAAGCACAGGAGCACTTGTGACATTGAGTTCTAGTGTCAGCTTAATTTATTTCTACTGCTCACGGCTCCCTTCTGATGGGTATGTTTTGGGAAACTTTTGTAAGCTCATAATCATATGGTGTATGTTATCCTAGTCCCAATCTGAATCGTAGAACCTTATGGTTATATGATCCTAAAATTGCTAAATGATTTAGATCTTATATGGAATTTGTGCTCAAAGCATTGTAGTAGGATCAGAAAATTTATAGGTTCTTTGTGATCCTAGCGGTCCCACCAACGGCCTTGCAAAAAAGGTCAAGAATAATGCCCATTCTTATTTTCTTTTTATTTAAAAGCAAACTTTTTCTTATCTTAACTTAGGCAAGAAGTTAGGCTATTTTGTTTTTTTTATGGTTTCATTTTCGTTTTTTCATCCATGTGAATGCTATATTTCTATTTTTCTTGATTCTTTCAAACTCTCTCTTGGCTAAAGCAATTAACTTAGCTATATTCCAAAAATTTAATCTATTGTTGTATGAGTTATTTTTTTATTAATTTATTGGTTGTTGTGTTCTCATTTTATTGCATGTTTTTTGTTTTTAATTTTCCATGTTACTTTATAATTGGAGAAAAAATATTTGCTTTTGGCTCTACAATGATGTTTATGTTATATATATTAGCTACTCAATTGAGATATCTTCTTCTAAATACTTGATTTTGAATCATACTAAATGAATATTTTAATGTTCATTCACATATTTTTTGTGGTGGAACCCAAACTTTCAGTATATGTGGAATCTTCTAATTCTTGATCCGATTTCATATCATTATATGAACCTGTTTCAACCGTTCTATGGTGTCATTCCCTGGCAACTTCTGCATTTTAAGTTCTACTATACTGTTTATTGTCGTTGTCATCTGTAGGTACTTTAAACCATACCCCCGTTTTATCATTGATGAGGAGTCTGAGCTTTGCACAATACAGTTTCCAAATAGCTGTCCTATACAATCAATTGTTGTTCAAGGCAGTAGGAAAAAGCTAAAGCAAATTGCATGCTTGGAGGCATGTAAAAAGCTTCACAAGATAGGTGCCTTGACAGATCATCTTGTCCCAGATATTGTAGTGGAGCATATTCTTGCACAGGAAATTGGTAAAATAATTGTTACTATTTATTTGCATGAAGTTAGTTTACATTTGAAATTCTTTCAGCTGTGAGGGTCATATTTACTTTAGATTTGAGAAAGACATTTATTTTCTTTGTGCTATTTCCATTGACATGCAGAGGAAGTACCATATTGTGATGAGCAAGCTTGTTACTTTGCACCTGAACTTGTCAGTTTTTCTCAAAGAAATTATTCAGTCGAGTACTATTGCTACATCATTGAGATGGAGAGGAACTTTGTTTATGACATCTCTGTGCACAACACTGTTCTTCTTGTCATAAACGAGCTCGATTTTGATGTGGGGAACATTGATTTTGACTTGGAGGTTGATCGGGGCAACATGGCGGTGCACATGAGATATCAAGGAAGAATTAGTTTGACTCTTGATCAGGTAATAATTTTGGTTGCATCAAAAAGTTGGCTCTATTCTAGTAAATGTTGGTGCAGTCAGCAGTGCCTTTTTTTTTCTTGCTAATATCAAATAATGTCTTCCCAGATTCTTCACTGTAGAAGGTTCCAGGTTGCTGTTCTCAGCATTCTTCTTGACCATAATGTCGAAAAGCTGATCAAAGTAGTGGATATACTGCAGAAGGATGAAGATTTCACACATGTAGACTATCTTCTTCTTCCGGGTGTTAGCTCCCCTGAAAATTCATTATTTATTGATTGGAATTGTATTAGTTCTGGGCTCTTTCAGTCCGGCAATGTCATGGATTCTCACATGGATTGCATTCATTCTGGGGATTCTTGTCTTGTGTACACAAAGAATGGTTTTTTGTGCAGCTGCATGCTGAAGAACTGTCTGGTCTACACTCCCCATAACGGTTACATGTATTGCATCACTGGTTTTTTGAATGATTTAAATGGGAACTCACATCTGAGGTTGAAAGATGGTGAAGTAGTCACTTACAAGGATTACTATAAAAATCAGTATGTTTTTGTTCTTCCTTAAATCATTCTTGTAGAATGTGGTTTATATTTTCTGTAACTGTATTTTTTTTTTTTTGTATTTTGATTTCATATAAAATAGTCTCTACAATGTTAAACTACTATGAATCAGGTATGGCCTTGACCTACAATTTGAAGAACAAGCGTTACTTTGTGGAAGACACATTATTGGTGTGCAAAATTGCCTTCAAAGGTGCAGGCAGCAAAAATACAAAGGTTTGATTTTTGCACTTTCTACCATTCTATTGCTATTTTCATTATTTGCTTTCATTATTTATTCAATTATGGCAATTTGTTATTTTAACGTTGCAATAGACAGATATTGCTGAACTTGATTATATTACTACACTGGGGACTTGGTATCTAAAATATAGCTGCTTTTTTTTGTTTTTAAATCATCACAAATCATTTCGATTAGCCTGGGATGTTCAGTGGTTTGAACTTTGATCAGTTCAAAAGGTTTTTCTTTCTTGAACTGTGGAAAGGGTGGAAGCATAGAAAATTGTCCAAATATTTACTGCCTAAGGTTTTAAATTTGTCAAGTTCATTCCACTGGTTGTAATGTAGTCTTTTTGGGATTCTAATAAATTAATTGTCCATCCGCGTATGAATTTGGGTTTATCCTGTGTAGTTTGTATCTTTGGGAAGTGTATAGAACCTACTTTTGACAGGAAATTTAAAGTTGCTGTTTCATTCTGTGGGGGAAAAAAATATATGCTTTTGCATATATGCATGATAAAGTTGCCAGATGAACTTCTTGCATATACCAAATAGGATGACGTCAGTTTTGGATGACTTGTGGGAGTCATAGAATATCAGCATTACAGAAGCGTCAGATGTCTAGGGTTGTTCGACTTTATCAGTTCGTTGCAATGAGTCGTGATTCTTTCAAGAGTTTCCAGAAGATAGCATAATTTTTGACTGCTGCCTTTTCCTTGCTATTGGTGTTCCTTTTAAAGCATTGTACTGGTTAATATGATGACGAAGTAAACGGAATCAAACTTACTTTCTACTAAGGTGTGTCTACTTTTGCAGAGCCTAGTGCTGCATCCGTCGTTGAACTGCCTCCTGAACTTTGTTTCGTCCTCATGTCACCTATATCAGTCAATACCTTTTATACCTTTTCATTTGTTCCATCAATTATGCATCGAGTTGAATCATTGCTTTTAAGTGCCAACTTGAGAAAGATGTTAGCAGACCAATGCATGCAAGAAGTTGATATTCCAGTCATGAAGGTACTTTGTCTCTATCTGATAAAAGGTGTTTTACATTGAAAAATCTTCATTTTTCACCTTTGATTGTACTGCTGCACTAAAGACTATTGCATGATAGTAAATAAGCACACCTTGGACCTCTCATTCATCTTTAACCTAGTGTATTTGTATGCTTCTAGGTATTGGAAGCAATCACCACTAGAAAATGCCAAGAGAGTTTTCATCTGGAGTCCATGGAAATACTTGGAGATTCATTTTTGAAATATGCAGTCAGCCAACAACTATTTATTAATTATCAAAACAATCATGAAGGATTACTCAGTTTGAAGAGACAAAAAATAATATCAAATGCTGCTTTGTGCAAGCTCGGCTGTAAAAAGAAGATTCCGGTATTGATTCTTCCATGCCAACTTTACTGCATTATTCTGTAAAGACTACTCTGCATGAACTTTCCACATTTTTTACTACTAAGGACTTTTTTTCATTATTTCTTCTTTTAATAAAAACTTCTACCCTCTTGAATTCGTGTTTCTAAAATTTTGGGTTGCAACAGATCTATGTTATGTTCAGTTAGTGGTTTTATGCGTTTTGTTCGTGTAACAAGTTTACTTTCAATCTAACATCCGTTTTACAATTCGATTTTATTCCAACCTGTAGGGTTTTATTCGTAATGAGCCTTTTGATCCTAAAGAATGGGTCATCCCAGGGGATCACTGTGGAAACTGTGTGTTAGCAGAAGAACAACTCTCTGCTTCAAGAAAAATATATATTAGAGGGAGTAAGAAAATAAAAAGAAAGACGGTGGCTGATGTGGTTGAAGCGCTGATTGGTGCATTTCTCAGCTCTGGCGGGGAAGTGGCGGCCTTAGTGTTGATGAATTGGCTAGGAATAGAGGTTGATTTTTTCAATACTCCGTACCAGAGGGACTTTCCAATTTGTTCAACGATGCACGTTAATGTCAACCATTTGGAAGCCTTGCTTCATTACTCGTTCAGAGATGCTACTTTGTTGGTTGAGGCATTAGCGCATGGTTCGTATGTGCTGCCTGGGGTTCCTAGATGCTACCAAGTAAGTTTATTATACAGGTTTCTTAGATGGCCGTTAGTTTATTATACAGGTTTATCTCTTACGTAGGACTGACAATGTTGGAGGATTTCCCTCAGACTACATTACACCTGACTGCTGCTTCTTAATCAATTTCAAGGTGTTTTGCTTGTTGTGCAGAGGCTCACCTCTTCTAAGCAAGATTGAACCCTACCAACATACCTATCCATCTATGACCCTGTTGACAAGAAACCGAGTTTCTTTTGTGTGTAGTTAGTAGTATTCATCTAACTAGATGGGAGGTGGAACCGTATGGTTGCTTTCATTGTGCCTCAGAGCTAGCGATTTGTGTTCAAACTAATATAATGAGAGAGTAAAGTTGTGTATATCTGACCCTTATGATGACATGAACACATCTCTATAAGGTTGTCTACATTTGACCCTCCCAGATTTGAGGATATGAATTTCATGCACTGAAGAAATTCCTTTTTAACATTTCTCTAACAAATACCTTTTTTTTTTTTTTTTTTTCTTTTTCCCTTGACCTCATTGCAGCGGTTAGAGTTTCTTGGAGATGCAGTGTTGGATCATCTCATAACGCTGCACCTCTACAGTGAATATCCTGCACTTTCCCCAGGCCTACTAACTGACCTTAGGTCTGCTTCTGTAAATAATGATTGCTATGCCCAATCTGCATTACGAGCTGGACTGCACAAGCATATTCTTCATTGTTCTCAGGAATTACACAAGCATCTGGTTGCTACCCTCTATAATTTAGAGCAATTATCATCGGAAGCAACTTATGGATGGGGCTTTGAGACAAGTTTTCCCAAGGTTTAGTGACTATTTTTTGTTAATCTCATAATAGTACTCAATCTAGATGCTTTTTTTCCTCTTTCTTTTTCCTCAATCTCTTCACCATCTGAAACAAAAGTATCAGTCATAAGATGGGTCTTCTGAATGGGTATAGGTACTTGCAGACATCATAGAATCTTTAGCAGGGGCGATTTTTGTGGACTCGGGTTATGATAAAGAGACTGTTTTTAAGAGCATAAGGCCTCTGTTGGAGCCCCTAGTTACTCCAGAGACCTTGAAGGTTCATCCCGTCAAGGAGCTGCATGAATTGTGCCAGACGCAGCACTTTGATATGAGAAAACCTGTCGAATCTTATGTAGAAGGACAGGCATCTATCACACTGGAGGTAGAAGGGAATGGCATTGTACACAGTTATACAAGCACTGCATCTGACAAAAATACAGCCAAAAGACTTGCTTGTAAAGGCATTCTGATGTCCTTAAAGCGAAGCATTTTGGAGAATTAAACATGGAAAATTCCAAAACACATGCAGCAGGGAAGAAATGGCATTGGTTGTAAAGTTCTCGGGGGGACTGAGTAATGGAAAATAGTGAAGGCTGTTGAGCCCTCAGAATAAGAGCTCAAGAAGGGAGCAATCGCTCGATGTAAGGGTTGTGAATCAAATTGTCTCACATTCCTTGACCCATTCATAATATCAATGAATAAGTCAATTAATTGGTTTAATTAGGAACGAAACATGCAGATATTCCTTACGTAATAAAAATCTATTTGAAAATAACTTTTTTTATAATTTCAAATAGAATCTATTTGTATTTTATAAAAATTGAGGGCAATGCAATCTTGGCATAAGGGCCATTTTATCCAATTTCGGATATTAAAATCCGTTTTAGGTGTAAATGAATTTAACACATTTTAAGGTTCTCGTTTTTAAAAATTTACTTTTTTTTTAAATCCAAAAATTAGATAAAATACTTGGGTTTTTCTTGAGATCGATACTTTCATATATGTACCTCGTTTGATTGATTCATATGATAATAAATTCTTTCTTGTGGTGCTCATTAGGTGTTGTTACACTTAACTTCAAACAATCATCAGTTACCACTTTTTTAATAAAAAAGGCTCAACTTTCTAATACCATTTATTTTTTTTTCGATTAATTCATACGAAACTATATTTTTTCTTGTGATGTTTATATGTTAAACTTCAAACGATCATATATAATTTCTTTTAAACAATAAAAAGTAAAATTTGCTAATCCATCTCCAGGTTCACATTAAAGGCATGTGGGTTGCGTATGGGGCATTGGTTTCTACGATTCTGTGCTCAACTCGTGTTTGAGCCTTCTAACTCATGAAAAAAAAAATAAAATCTTTTTCTTAATTGAGGCGCTGAACAGGACGATGCTGCCGCTTTGTAAACCCATCATCAAGTTCTGATTGTTAGACATCAATATATGGTTCAAACAATTACTAAAGCGAAATTTAGAATCGACTTTATACCTCCGGCCATTTTACGTGCTCTGTTTTCAAACTTTGGATTCGGGCAGGCTCCGTGCTTCTGGACACTCCTTCACTCCTTTAGATGTTGTAATGCTTGAGTTAGGTGCCAAGGACAAAGCCAGAATGCTCAATTTATAGGCGAAACCATCATTAACCTCAACCGAGTGTTTCGTACTCAAACCGGCCAAGAATTAATTAATTGACTTAATGGGAGAGTTATCATCACTAAATGGACCACTAATGCTTCAGCAATTAACTGAGTAAAATGGAAAATTGTGATGAATCGATCGAAGAAGACGAAACGAGCAACGAAACCCTTGCGGCTTGAAAACAGCTCAGAGAAGCCGTTCGCGGCTTGGCTAGGCTCACGGCTTGGCGGCTCGCTCGCCTAACAGGCCGGACTCAGTTAATTGGGCCAGTTAATGGGCCTGAAGCTTATATTCTCCCACTTGGTCCATGTTTTACTTGATGTGATAATCAAACTCATCAATTCTCAAACTTAAAAAATAAATATACAAATCATTGCGATAAGTCCTCTAATAATGAGTCATATCTTCCATGTATTACAATATATTATATTTCTCAAGTCATTCGGTAACTGTACTTTATGAATAAACCCTATGTTTATTCTTTGTCCAATTTAATGATAT
>JAOVVI020002914.1:0-15001 GCA_028571085.2 Nepenthes alata | reverse complement strand
GATTACAGCCCCCCCCCCCTCAAAAAAAAAATTCTAACAGCAAGAGGAAATCGTTGGGAAATTTCACCATATCTTACTTATTATGCTCAACTATTCACAGCCATGCATCTTACAAAGGAGAAAATTATACCTATTTATCCCATGAAAGAAAGGCTGGATTTGAACAATAAATATAAAGTAACCAGATATGGGTAGAAACAACAATACTTAGAAACAATATCAACTTATATGCGCGGTACTTTTTCTGTTTATAATTCACAGGAAACAGATTAAACAAAAACATGAAAAAGAATCTCATATTGCTGTAAGGAAAAACAAAAACAAAAAAATTCAGCAGCACTGATGTGATAAGAGAGAATTCCTAAGATCAAGAGAGCAGTCTGAACACATTAAAAAAAAAAAAGAGGAAAAAAATAGCAACCATAAAATTTATATGGGTCAATCCTTATGTTAAGTCTTTATACTGTGAAGATACATATCTGTGTGAATGTGCACTCACACACAAAGGCAAATCCACAGGTCAATTGGATTAGAGAAACAAGATCCCATCCAAAACATGGTAAAATATTATGTCTTATGGCTGGAACAAAGTGGGTAAAAGACTCACTGGAAGAAACGCGGGAACATTCAAAAATAGTGATGCCACTTCAATGATTTGGTAATATATAAAGTGAGAGTACTACTTATTCCATTCTCCTGCTCTTTTTTAGATAGAAAAGGCAAGTATCACCAATTCAGAGAGAAAGAAGTACATGGTAGAGGGCATGTTATCCTAAAAAACCAAACCAAAAACTTGACGCTCCCCCTTTCCCAAGATGTCACTCAAAACTCTAAATATAAAGTGAATTTTATGTGGCCATGCCTTTCTCGTTCATCTTTGTTTCCCAGCAGTATTCATATATTAACAAAAACATCAATAAATATAGTTTTTAATTCATTATTTGTGAATTTTTTTCTATTTCAGTCCAGGACATTTTACTTGTTATAATCAAGTTCATTAAGCTTTCAATTTCTGCAATTAAATCCTATTGCCAATTTCCATTTTCCATAATAATCATCAAACTAGAAGTTAATAACATGGAACGACCAAGTACTTGAATTTATTAGGAAGCTGGTAATTGCTAAGACATAACATTTTAAATATAATTTTACAGCAAATTAAAGACTGGACTTGATAACTCAAAAAGCAAGAACTTAACAGATTTGACGTTAACAAAAACAAATATCAAAAATAGAAAAGAAGTAATGAAGCCCCAAGGTAGAGGACTACAAAATTTCCCCCACAAATTATTGAATGCATAAGCTCACCACTTGGTACTACTAAGCTACTTCCTTGGGCGTTTAAACTTTTCACAAGGACAACCGAATGAAATCATCAAATTAAATGCCTGGTAAACACATTAATGAATATGGCCATATGCTAATAAAACATGGCTTGCCAATAACTTGACCATTGAGGAATAAATAGGCATATGGTGAATCATAGTAAAATATAGCACATCACCACAACTTCAACATTTTTTATCATTATCCTAAGCAAAAGATAACATGTAATTTCAACTCATGTACTAGGTAGAATTCCGAGGTCACATACAATTTGCGACTACATGAAAATTATAAAATAATACTCCCCACAGGTACTCTAGAGAATACATAGATTTGAGCACAAAGTGGGGCTACAAGGTTCAAACGCACACACAAGCACACACATCACATACAATTTCCAACTACATGAAAATTATTAAATAATACTCCCCACAGGTACTCTAGCAAATACATAGATTTGAGCACAGAGTAGGGCCACAAGGTTCACACACACACACACACACACAAGACTTACGAACAATATCAAGACAAGCATATACATGGACAAGATTTTTCATAATGAGTTGTATCAATGATTAGCAATCAGCTTATGGCATAACACAAACCAGATTTTAAGGAAGTCCTCTAATCGAAGCATCTAGCAACTTTCAAAAGCTTCTTATAATGGTGAAAAATGGACACATTCCCATTCCCCTAGTCATGCAGTTTGCAGTCCTCGCAAGCTGATAGTAGTACTGAGAGAGCAGGTACAAAGTTTATTGGAATTCATGGAGTCACTAGGTTTCAAAAGAACAAATCCTAACCAAGTGTACACTATTTAGACAGAATAGGCTAACAGAAAAAGAAAACAAATAAGTTTTGCCCATATTGCTCCATTGTGAAAAAGAACTTAACCCGTTGCCAATTAATTGCAACTACCAGTATTCACACCTGTAAGGACAGATAATTCACAGAGGCCTTTGTATCAGCTGAATGTAGGTTCAACATGGCCAAATAGAAAACGGATGCATATCCATAAGGCTTTCCAAGTTGCAGGCTCAGGGGAGGCACAAAAGTATGTACCATTCAACGCAAAGAGGTTGTAGCTAGTAAAATAAGTAATGGGAATATCACTTATCAAAGTAAGTAAAAAATTTCACCTTAGAGTGTAGAACTTATGAAATTGAGAGATGAAAGAATCCCGTACTTAAGTTAGTATTATTCACATGTATATATATGTCAAAATACTAAACTACCTATACAAATAAATATTCTTTAGTATATCCTAAAGTAATTCTAAGAATATATTCTAATAGATATTCTAATACTAACTTATATTCTAACAATCCCACTCAAGTAGTATAGATGTTAATCATACTTAACTTGTTACAAATATACATAACTAAAATTATAATTATAAACAGTGAAAATATCAGTAAGTTGATTTCAAATCCTCACATGACAGATATAAATTAAGCCCTGTTGGAGTTTCTTACAAATAAAATAACAATTTACCTTAATATAGTTTGTACGCTCATAAAATACTAGATTAGATACAATATAAATGATTAATTGATTATCACATCACAACTGAGGTCCAAAAAATCTTACACCCATGATAATCAACAAGGAACATACATCAACGAATGCTATTTTGATTCTACACTTGATCTAGTAAACACATTTTATATCTTACTTTTTCAAGATACAAGATTGCCTCCAATAAGTACACAATAGCCAGTTGTAGATTTCCAACATACAACGACCCAATCCAATCAGTATTAGAGAAACACTTGACTTGAGTATGATTCCGATCACTATACGACAAGCCTCAACCTAGTACACCCTTAGATATCTCATAATATGTATTATAGTATCCCAATATGAAACATGAGGAGACAAAAAATACTGGCTCACAATATTCTCTAAGAACGCAATATATGAACAAGTACAATAAGATAATTAAACTTATTAACTAGACATTAGAACCTTTTCGGTTCAATAAAAATATTCCCATCATCTGGTGATAATTTAATTTTTGGATCTATCGGAGAAATACAAGGTTTTGAATTCAACATACCTGTCTCTCAAAGTAAATCCACTGTATACTTTATTTGCAAAAGAAAGATGTCACTGTAGCATCTACCAGCCTAGATATCAAGTAAATAACGCAAATTTTCAATATGTTTGGTCTAAAATTGATTTTAAAGAGAGAATTTCAAATTTGTAATGGTAGTATTATCGCTATTAGTAACTATAATATCATCTACATATATAACGAGAAGAATATACCCAACACTGAAATGATGATAGAACACAAAGTAATCTTTGTTGCAACGAGAGAACCCAAATTCAAATACAACTTTACTGAATCTGTCGGACCACGACCGTGGGGGTTGTTTCAAACTATTTAAGGACTTTTTCAACTGACAAACAAACCCAAACTCTCCCTAAACAACAAATTTTGAAGGTTTCTTCAAATAAACTTCCTCCTAAATATCACAATATAAGAAGGTATTCTTGTTATTTAATTGATGTAAAAACCAATTATGAGTAGATGCCAAAGAAATGAGAAACCTAAAAAAGTCAAATTTGCAAAAGGTGAAGAGTATCAGCATAGTCCATATCATATGTTTGAACATACTCTTTTACCACAAGATGGGCTTTTAACCAAACTAAAGAACCATTTGGATTGGCTTTTACTACGTAAATTTATTTCCACCCAATGGGTTTCTTCCCTAGAGGAAAGAGACTGACTCCCATGTGTGATTATACTCAAGGGCAGTCATACCTTCTTCTATAGCTTCCCACCAATCAAGATGAGAAATAGCTTTGGATATAGATTGAGGTACACTAATGGAGTCTAAGGTGGACACAAAAGACCACTGTGAAGATAAAACACTAGCATAAGATAATGTAATAGACAATAAATACTGAGTACAACTGCGATGGACTTTCTATAATGCAATTAAAATGTCTAAATTTGGTTCTCTGATCAAGAACAATAGTATTCATAGTCGAAATAGCTAGCTTAGGGTAGAAATCAATACTAGTTGGCTCAAGGTCTACTTTTAGAGAGAAACCAAACAGTTGACGAGAACCAAAAACATGTCTTAGTAATAGGAGGACACTGAAGCACATGTGATAGAGGTGTAGGAAATACACCCGAATGAACAATTTCATATATAAGAATATCGTCCTCGAGAGGGATAATCAACGATGGACTCGCTAAAGATATGTCTGGATAAAAACGTGTAGATTTATAAAATGTGATTTTAGAGGACACCAGAAAATGTCCCAGCTCCAGAGAAAAATATCGATACCCTTCTAAGTATGAGAATATTCAATAAAAATACACCGAAGAGACTTTGAATCGAGCTTGGTCACCTGAGGTAGAGAATCTCAAATATAATATATATAGCTAAAAATCCTCATGGAAAGAAAATATAACTTGTCAGGAAATAATGCATGATAAGAAATCTCCCTCTTAATGATAGAAATGGCCTCCGATTAATAAGATAACAAACTATCAATATTGCATAACTTTAAAAAGTTTTTGAAACTCCCATTTGAAATAGGAGAGTTCGAGCAACCTTCATCAAATGCCCATTCTTTCTCTAACTACTTCGTTTTGCTAAGCGTATCGGGATAAGATGATTCATAAAAAATTTCATACTGTAATAAAGAGGACGAAAAAGAAGCAAAAAAATATTTATGACTATTATCACTCCTTAAAGTACGTATAGCAATGGGAAATTAGGTCTGAACTTTAGCATGGAATGTACAAAAAATAAAGTATAACTTAGAGCAATTCTTCATTAAGTATAATTAAGTAACTCGTGAATAGTCACCAACAAAGGTAATAACGTAACGAAATCCCATCTTAAATGAAACTAAACATGATCCCCAAACATTTGAGCATACTTACTCAAAAGGGGCGGAGGCGCATGGATTTATTCAACAAACGGAGGCGCATGGATTTACTCAACAGGAATATAATTTAAGATGGTGTTCAACAAATTAACATGACTTACAAATAATTCAGTAACAAATGTCAGAATTAGAGATAACTTTCTTAGGCTAGAAAAAGATGGATGTGCCAATGTACATCGAAGATCAAGGGGTGTAATAATCGCACTAGAACAAACAATAAAATTGGGGTCTGCATCAAACAAGTAGAAGCCTCCTGAGTCATAACGACCTCTACCAACAACCCTCCTCATAGTAAGATCTTGAGACTCACAGTGAATAGAGAAGAATATTATAGAATAATTATTTTGAGCAAACTTAATAAGAGATAGCAAATTAAAAGAAAAATTCAGCAAGTAAAGAACAAAAAAGAGATGCAAAGTCCATGCAAGAAAAACAAAACCAATATCTTTAACTTTTATAGATGAGCCATTAGCCAAAATAACATCGGGAATAGTGGAACATAGTTAACAATCATACAAGATATTTGTGAATCCAATCATATGATTAAAGACACCAGAGTTAATGACTTAAACCCAAGAGGACACTGAGGGAAAGGCAATGTGGTTACAGAATTGAAAAAGAGTAGTAAGAATATAATTAGGAGTAATAGCAGGCCTCCCATGTAACAACCGGCAATTACTTTAGGAATGACCCACTTTACCACAATAAAGGCAAATCAATCTTCCATCATTGCTTCTATTACCATGATTACCAAATATGAATTTAGAACCCATGAATAAGCAATATATAATCACAAAATGACATGGTCAAAAGTAACAAAGAAACTTCAAAGATCATAAATGTCCTCAAAAAGTAACAAGAATGATAACATTAAACAAACAAACTCACAAATTCGACTGAAAGCAAAAGCGAGGAATCCCACAATGTCAATTTACCCCGAGAAAGATAGAGATAAATGAGGCCTTAACAAATAGGCAGAAACTAGACCACAAAAAACTGTAGCACAAAATATTATAGCTCAGTACTATAGCACAAAAATTGTAGCACAGTACTGTGGCGCAAATATAAACGGAATCCCAAAGAATGCAATCGAAATATCTCCTTAAATATTCCTTTGTCGCAAGAACAATCAAGAAAAAAATCACGAAAAAATCCATAAACAACTAGGAATCTACCACCAAAATGGAGATATAACCAACCAAAAATACTCAAATAAGGAAAATCGAAGATTTAATTACCCAAAATTAGGGTTTCTATGAAGATTTTTATGAGATTTTTTGTGCACTAACCATTAGGAAATTGGTAAATAACTTTAGGGCTTTTACTCAGAGGCTGGAGGCACATCTTTACCAAAAGGAAATCACCGGCAACAGCAATAGCAGTAGCTGGGGTCTAGAAAATAACTCTTTCTAATGCCGTGTAGAGCTTAAGAAATAATGAGAGATGAGAGAATACTTAGGTTAGTATTATTCACACACACACATACATATAGAGTTATTTACATATGTCCAAAATACTAAACTACCATTACAAAGGAATATACCTTAGCAAATTCTAAAATATATTCTAAATTCTAACAAATATTCTAATATTAACTGATATTCTAACAGAGATCAAACACAAAGACACAACCACATAACCGTCACACATGACCTTTTCAAGCCTAAGTTTGGCCATGCCCCCATAAGGCTATTGGATACATAATGAACATTCCATGAGGTGGCCTGCTGCACAAGGCTTCTTATATTACAGGCTTTAAGGAAAGATAGATGTACATAGCATTACCCCTGTAATGTAGAGAAGTTGATTTCGTAAATTGAACCCTTGACCCCTAGGTCACCATGGAACAATAATATCGTTGCATCACGGTTCATCCGAAGAGGGCATTTTAGACATAAAAAATTAGTAAATAAGTTCTTCCTATTATCAAAGACAAAATCCTATAGTCAGAGACAGAGACAAAGACGGCAAGACATACACACATACCCACCTTTTCACGAAAAGGTTTGCCATGTCAATTCCAATATAGTTGGACACATACCAAACCTTTTCCACAAGATTAGAAAGTAGAAAAAAATTCTCCCAATTTTCAAAGAAATCAATAAAAAAATTTCTTCCTAGTTTTAGAGACAGCAGGATACATGCATGAACATACCAACTTTTCAAGCCTATGTTTGGCCACGTCCAATATTATATGCCCTTGACATGTTTGATAGGTATCAGAAATTAGTAAAATATTCTTCCTGTTTAAATAGTTTTTCATGCCTAAGGCTGGGCCATGCATAACATGGACACATACTGGATATTTTTAACACATATCATCGCACACTCACACTACCTTTAAAGCTTATCTTGGGTCAAATCCATTATGGCTGGTCACATACTGGACATGTTTCATACATATCGCACAAAACAAACGGCAAACTCATTCAAAGAGAGGCCACCTTGTCTAATAAATGCATATGGGCATTTTTCACACGTATCACACGCTTACACAACATCAGGACACACAGACACACTACTATTTTAAACACGTCATACACCTTTTCAGGCTAATGTTTGGCCATCTTATATTGATGATTACACAAACTAGACATGAATGAGATTAGTTTATAATGCCTAAAGGCTCATCCCTTAGCAACAAGCATCACCTTTTCGTACCAAATTTGGTCATGCCCAATATGGCTGGATACATACTGAACATGCTTCTTGCATATCAAAAATTATTTTAAAAAAATTCTTCTTAATTTTAGAGACATCACAGACGAATATGGCTTGGATGCAGCTTGAGCATTTTTCATACATGTCGGAAATTATAAAAAAATATTCCTACTTTAAGAGACAGCAAGGACATGCACCCATACTTGAGTGTGAGAGATTAGAATACACCAGCCCACATCGGAAATATGGTAGGGTTAAGATCAATTTATAAGGAATAAACGCTCATCCCCCATAAATTGGATTATGGTTCAGAAGACAGGGCAGTTTATGAAGATATTATTTGTCGAATTAAAGCAATATAGATGAAGTGAAGATGTGATTCAAGGGTCATGTGATTGATAAATACTGCTCAAATTCGAAGAAACATATTATAAATGTGGCCATTAAGCCAGTCATGCTGCATGGAGCAAAGTATTGGTTGGTTAAATACCAACATGTTAAAAAAATGAAAATAGTAGAGATGAAAATAGTCATAGAAGAACAGATAGGATTCAAAATAATGTTATAGGGAGAAAGTGGGAGTAGCCCCATAGCAAAAAAAATGCAAGAGACATGTTCGAGGTGATTTGCTCATGCAAAGTGGAAAGCCAAAACCATTTCTCCTATTAGGAGACATGAGAACTTACAAGATGCTCATTAGAGAACAGTCAGAGGAGGGCCAAAGAAGAGTTTGAAGGAAATCATGAGGCATGGTCTTGCACATTTGGACCTTGGAGAGGGAACGACAAACAACAGAGTTAAATGAAGATGAAAAATCTATATAGCCGACCCCACTTAATGGAAAAATAGTGATTTTGTTTAGTATAGGATAAAAAAACATGGTAGTACATATTCAAGAAAGGCACCAAAGAAAACACTTAGATATATCCACCTACAGAGAAAAAGCACAAATAAAGGCAACCCATCAGACCCAAATAGAGCTCAAAATAATTGAAAGTTGTCCTCATCTTTTTCATAATTCACATTCCGCTGAAGCATCATTAATACTCTCGTTTTTGACATTCTTGACAACCTTATTTTCCAATTGAAGCCTTAAAAACTTATCCCTCCTGTCATCAATATCAACAAATAACTTCACAAAGCATAGCCTCATCATCATGCTCTATTCAAAGCATGCCCGAAACAATAAAATCTTCAATTTCATGGAGCGTGTTTTCAATTTCCTTTTGGAACTTAATTAAAGGATTGTCCACTAAAACGTTAACAATATAATTACAAGTAGAATCAACAAGCTCAATTAAAACCTATTCATTTTCCGAACCCATAACCAAACCATCTTTATTCAAGTAGTCAAAACTTTGAAGAAACATTAACAACTACATTTTCTTCATTGTTCTGGCAACTTCAACAAGAATAATATCCTCCAAAGAGTTGGAGAACACCAAAACAGCACTCCAAATGCACATCATATTTGTGCAACAACCAGCCTGGCAGAAAAGGATTTGGTGCCTTGGACAAAAACTAGCTCTAGAGAAGCAATAGGCTCTCAGATAGCTGAGCTAAAACAAGCCCAACAGAATGAAAAAGACCAAACAATTTGAACACCAAATGCACAACAAAACTTTGTAGTTTTGCTTGCCCCACCTTGACCCAAGACAAAACATGGCCCAAGTCAAATTAGATTCTCACCTTATGCGCATGAGTTCAACTCAAAGTATAGAAATTGCTTTCCATCTCATGTCTGTGACCTTAAAGACTTTACTGAAATCATACATTTGCTGCAGCAGCAACTTGAGCAGTGAATATCTTTGTTTCTTTCAATAACATCTGCCTACTCAAACCCTAATTTGCTTGACTTCTCACTAGGCAATTGAAACCCATCCTCAATAGTCATTGCAAATAATCCCCACTAAGTTCCCCCAAGAACCAACAGGAACATACCATTGATAACGTATGATGAAAAACCAATTAAAGGCAGCCTCTTCCATTGCTACTAGGTTTGAAGAAGTAAAACAAAGCCACAGCAAAATTCCTAATGAATCAGTCTCCATATTAGTAGCCAATGATACATCAAGTGGCAGTAATAGACAAGTAGAACTCACAAATGCAATCCCTCTTCTTCCTCATACCTCAAACCAGCCTTCAATTAACAACGTGAGACCAGCTATTATATTTTAACTAAACCTGCCTCCAATCTCCATTACCATTTAAATACCATCCACTAACATGAAAACCTAGAAAGAGCCATCACAATGATGAGATAGAAACAAAAACAAGATAGAAGAGCATCACAAAAAGATCATTTATCAATGTACAATATCGAATGTCATCCACACAGCTCAATTTTGGTCCTCATAAAATGAAAGAATATATAATAAAAGAAGACACAGAATTACTAGATCATAAATACTGAAAAGCTTTTGACTTGTAGATTTGCCAGACCAAGAAGCCATTACTATTAGAGAAGAAAGAAGATAAAAAATAATTTATCTAAAAACTACATCAAATGCATCCTCCTTTTCTACTTAAAATATAAATCAGAGTTTTATGATGACATTAATATTGTCAATGTCATCCTATCAAAATCTATGAGCCATTTCACTTTAGTGGAAAAACAAATTAACGAGAATGTGCCATCCATATTGCATGAGGCAAAATCATTTTTTCATCCATGACTTCAACCAACACCTACAAAGTCTTTAGTTCTAATATGAATTTTATACATTATAAATGAAAAGAAAACCCATCACACCATTCCAATTGTTAATCTTACCTTCTTACAACAAAGTTAAGGTTAATTATGACTACCCTTCAATAAAAGAGAACAGCCATGTGATTCAAATAGTACTGCCCCCTTCTCCAAAAGAAGTTCATGCTGCTGAATCATATGGTTTCTGAATTCCAGAAATATAGCTCTATACCCATCCCACACAACCTGAAACATAGCTATGTTCCATGATCTACAAGAATATGAACTCGCCACATTCAGCCCTTTCTGTTCACCTCCTTTGACTATGATACAATCTCATTTCTACACTAGATTGGCATGTCGTTCCAAGTGGCAGAATATCACATCATGACATTTGATAAAAATAATATATGTTTTTTTTTCTTTTTTCCTGTTTGCTAAGCAAGATCCAGAAGTTGATCGTGGCACATGATTTTTGCTTACTTTGAACCCAGCTGTAAAATCCAAGCCACCCTGAGCTGCCATGTACTTGAGAGTTTACAAGGCATCCATTTTCGAACTCTCACTCGAAACAAAATTCACCCTCACATTCAAATCTAACCAACATCATGCTATTAGATTAAAAAATCCTTGGTCTTCGAAATGTGTCTATTACTATATATCTGCTGGGATATTTAAAAAGGCTGCTTTCAAGTAGCTGAATAAAACCCGTTGATGAGAAAATAATTGCCCGATTAATCAAGTGATCCTTACTCAGTTTACCTGACACATAATTCTATGCTTCTTTGCATGAACATGCAACGGAAACCAAGGATGCGATGTGACCAATTTGTCTCTTCAGGATTTGTACTCTCTAAATTAGGCCACTAGACAAGGATAGTCAACAGATTAAAAAAGTAGCTTTTTTACCTTTGGTGACTAAATCTGATATCAATAAATAACATGTAGAGTTTAATCTGAAAGTGTAAAAACAATTATATCATTCATCAGTCATAGTCTGATCACAAATAAGACGATATATAGTTTTCAATTTTTTTAGAAAGGATGCAAACTATACAAAAAAATCGATAAATGAAACCAACTAATCTTTTAGATAGGTCATTTGATCTTTTTGAGGTCAAAAATTTGTCATTAACCAAAACAGTGATTTTGAGGTAGTTACAATATAGAATCTAGTAGATTTGGAGCATCAAAACAGGGAAAGAAGGAGATCACAATGCAGGTACCATAAATAATGCATATATTGCACATAAGAAAGGGCCAAAGGACGATCAAATGAACTTTACATCTATCTTGAACTTTCTCTACATATGAGCTGCTTAAAAAACAGATAATTTAATTTTGTTACCCGTTAACCTCTTCAATGGTGCACAGAAAAATGGCAGTTGTATAGACAGAAAACATCAAACAGATGGAATTGACACCTTAAATTACAGGGAATAACAAGCCATTTGGTTCTCAACTTAAAAGCATTGCTGATGAAGAATAATATATGCAATATGTCAATCAAGTAAAGTTATTTCTATTAAATTAGAACTAAATAATACCCAGAACATGCACTTAAGTTATCAAATAAAAAACAAATAGGCAAGGCTGCGCAAACCATGACAACCTTGCCATATACTGGGCATACCATCTATACAAAGAAACTTTTGGGTTACTTGGAAGGCACAAGGACGATATCAACCAACTTGAAAATTGAAAAAAAAAAAAGCTTAACATCGCTGGATAAAGTTGAGAAAGGGGCCAAACCAAGTTGTTCTTTCTTTTCAAATCTCTTCTGTTTTGGTTCTTCACATAAACGACAGACAACCATACAAGTTTCCAACATGTTTTCCTAGATTAGGTAGAACAATAGAGAACAAAATATTTTATTGGAGACATTAGTTTCAAGCATGAAGCTCACTGGAATAAATCCATATGAAATTAAAAAGTAAAAGCAATTGAAAGAATGCTTACTGCCTTGCAAAGGCTTTCTAGCTTCTGCCTCCACATACGCGCACATAAGGAATGTCATCAAGATTTAACTGCAAAAAAATTTTTTAAAAAAATAAAAGAGGAAACATTAATCAGAATTTAGGAAATCATCGTATCCACAAAGGTTGATTTAAACAAATCATATTGAAGGGGAGGGGCAGTTAAGTCTAAAAGGTCCAGGACAAAACTCACTGGAAGAACCATTCAAAATTCCACTGAAGTTACATATTAAAGAGCCTCTTCGGCTGAGGAAACACTCAGCTAAGCCAAGTAGTAATTTCATGGAAACTCAAGACAGGAAAATACATTTAAACGAATACACCTATATCAATAACCCACAAAAATATAATGCAGTATCCGTTAAAAAATCAATATAGGCATTACAAAAAAGCCTAAAAAGAAACAACTTCTTACTCCCCCCCCTCCCCTGACAAAGCATCATCACATCACCCAAAAAATGAAATCATCGTGACGTGCTGCAGAATTACAGCCATTGGAGCAAAAGGGACGACGGAGATGTTACCGGACATGACTGAAACTCTGGACGCAATATTAGCACAGAAACGAGTACTATCGGCAGCATCGTGGGGAGGCAAATTCTGCCGTTGTTTTTTTCTTGATCGTCGATGCAGGTTCGAACACCTCGTGAATGCTAGATGAAAGCATCGCATGGTGAGAGCGTAAGAAACTCTTGTCCAGGTATTGTCGAATAAACAAATACAAAGTAATGGAACTGATCTCCGAAATAATTTTTTATTGTGTAAAAAGGAGAAGAGTGGGAAGGAGAGAGAAAAACATCTGAAGGGCTAACCTCCGTCCAGCGAAAGTCAATCCCCGCGCGTCTCGCATCGCTGTTGCGTATCAAGCCGCGTGTCGTCAGCTCGGCTATTCGGCTAGTCCGACACATGAAGCCTTAGCGAGAACTTCCATGCCTCAGGTTAGTCCCGGTTTCAAATCAATCCTGTAACTTTATTCATATTGAATTGAATGTACAAGTTTGATTCTAAATTATTAGTTGTTAGGTTTCAATGAAGTAAACCTATAATAATTGATTTAAATGGAAGAAAAATTAAGGGACCCAAGATGGTGGCCAAATTTAAAACAATATATTTAGTTTAATATGTCATTTAAGTAGGTTGATTTCAATATTTTGGTCCAAATCACTGAAAATTAACTACTCTTGACATGACGATTGATTATAGTGTCAACATCAACTGAAATTATACTTACCAATTGAAAATTGTAATACCTTAAGAAACAACAGTTTAGATTGAGGGTTGTATTTATAAAGCTTGTGGTTGAATGTGCACCACCTTAGATAAAGCCTAAGATATGGTGTGACATGCGACATCACCTGTTAAAAGACACAATTTGACATCTATTAGTGTGGCGCCAATCTAAAAAACTCGCTCTTCTAATGTATTTTTGTCTAAATTATGGAGCCATTTTTGCTAAGCTTAACCTATAAAAGAGATAAAAGTCAAATGGAATAGGGGGTGAAATCATAGGCCAAAAAAGAAAAAGAGAGAGAAAAGAGAATAAAGATAGATGAGAGAGGTTAGGTGGATGCCCAACCGTACCGGTCGCTGTTGCCTAGTGCTAAATCTGCTACTAGTTGCTGCGCCAACGGATGACACCCATTGGCACTAACTGTCACTCCACCTTTAGGCTTAGGCCTGTTACCGCCGTTTGACTAACTCCCACCACCATTGTCTTTGAAGGGCGCTCATTCTCCAACTTGGACATTGGCCAAGTCTATGTCAAGCATGACACCGCCTTGCCTACCACCAACTCCTTACTCCAGTCGTGCGTCAGCACCCATTCTCTTAGTGATTGTCAAATGACACCACCAGTAGCTTTTGAAGCCTATACAAGGTCTGTTTCTAGATCCTTTATTCCGATGGCATTGCAACCACTCAAATTAAACTAGTGAAAATCTAATGATTGAATAGGCCCAGTGTATTTCTACCGTTTGAATAAGCCCATAAAAAATATGAGGCTTAGATAGGCTCAGGATAGATGACATGGATGATAATACCCTCCTAATTTTTAAAGGATTTAACTCCTAAAGTCCGCATGGCCTCAATAGGCCTTAACCTCCTCGCTCGACATATCAGACCCAATAATCTCTCCCTAACTATATTAATACTTTTTATTTATTTCATTTATTATTTAACATATTTTATTGATTTGAATGTTAGAAAGGTCTTCAAAAGATTTCTTTCGAGGTCTCTCACCTTTAATTTTTATTTATAGTATATGAAAAATCGATTCAAAGTTCTAGACCACACTCAAATACAGGCTGCTAAAGGGTTCGGATCAAATTAATTATTCATATATGCATCATTAATATATATTAATAAATTTTTATTAGATATATTTTTTTATTATGATATGCTTTAATCAATTTAGATCATTTATATATTGTATAATTAA
>JAOVVI020002913.1:3611-20055 GCA_028571085.2 Nepenthes alata | reverse complement strand
CTTTTTCACCTCTCCTGCCGTTCCGTTCTGGATTCTTGATTTATTTCATGTCCAACAAATGGTATCAGAGCTGACTTCTCGAGGGACTGTGAAAATACAAGCAAATCTTGTGAAGATGGCGACAAGCATTGTTGCTTTTCTAGCACCTCCTTGTTTCCAAAAGAGAAAACTATCATTTCCAGGCTGAAGAATGGAGGACCTTTGATGCGGCCATCCGAGATGAAGATTTGTTTTGATTTGCCTTCCAAAATAAATTTGATTTTATTTCCATAACAACTTTGATTATTAATTAGATTTAATTTTTATTTAGTTAAGATTTGATTTTATTTCTCTTTGATTCTATTTTTCAATTAGAAGTTATTTGGTGGTGATATTATTTTTAATTTTATTAGGTATTGGGTTCTTTATATAAGAACCACTACTTCTACTGTTTAAGGAGATTGAAGAATATTTTTAGACATTGACTACAATTGAGTATTGTGATTTCTTTTCTCCCTCTCTCCCTTGGTTTCTTATCTTTCTTGTCTTTACCCCTCTAATTTCTTGTCTCTACCCCTCTAATATTTATTTCTTGTCTCCACCCCTCTTCGATCTCTCTTCTTACTTTCCTCTCCTTATATCAATTGGTATCAGAGATAAAATCCAACTTTTTTTTGCTTTCAACAACATTACCACCCCACCAGCAACGGCATCATCCCCACTAGTAACATCCTCATCCCCACCAGCAACATTACCACCCCCACCATCCACTGTCCAACCTGCCACATTCATCCAGTGCCACCACCAGCATCACCAACTCCACCGTCTCCCCATCCCTCACCATCACATCTAGTTTGCCTCTTCCTCAAACAGGCGACAGATCCTATATTTCTGTATTCTGATTATTTTGGGCAAAAAAAAAGAGAAAGAAATAGTGTTCTATTTGTGAAAAAAAAAAAAACAAGAAGAAGAAGCAAAGTAATAGAGAAATCAAAGAGGCAAAACATCCCACGAAGCAGCAATCCCGGCCTGACTTGGCAGTTACAGTCGGTGCCGCCGTCATAGCAAGAGGCCAAACCCGTCACCGCCACAAGCCATCCTTTATGTCGCCGCTGACCACCACCTCTCCGGTTACTGCCAAGCCAAACCAAGCCCAAAACAACCATCTGAACTACCCGCGTTCATCTTCTCTACCCAAACAAACCAAAGCCCTAATCGACCATTCCCCCCAAACCCTAATCGACCCCTCACTCGAAAGTCCACCACCCGAGTCCCACCATCGCCAACCAAAGTGAACCCCTGAACCGGCTGCCCTCGCCACCACCTAGTCGAATCCTAGCCACCACCTTTTTGTTTGAAAAAAAAAGTAGAGAGAGAGAAGTTTTGAATCGAATTGTGCCGATTCTTTGTCATCATCCTCTTTGCCGCCTTCATTGCCGTTGCCGTCGCCGTCACTGCCGCCTTTACCGCCATCGCCGTCATCTGAATGCATGAGTGCTACCGTCGTCGCCCGAGCAGCTGCACCACTTCACTCCCTCTTTGCATGTCTATGGCTTTGAGGCCAACATGAGGAAGGCAACGCAAACAGCACGAAAAGAAAACAACCAAAAGTTGCGTGAAAAGATAAAAAATAAAAAAACAGTGAAAACAATAGCGTGAAAAAAAAAGAGAAAAAGAGAGAGAAAAAAAAGATGGAGAAAAAAAAATACCAATAGATAAAATTTCGATAGTAGCAGATCATCTCTAACACAGTCTTAACAAGCGGTTCAGATCATATTCAGGTGTATTTGTTCCATTTTCTTTTTGGGTAGTATATTTTGTTTATCTTTAATAGTATTTAGTTTTATCCACGTGCGCCATTTTATTGCCCAAAAAAAAAAAAAAAAAAAGTTTACATCCTCTCACTACCTTTACATTTGACACACCCTTATTACAATTTATTCTTACTTTATCATTTTAATAGATTAGTAATACTAGTTTGCAGAATTTGAACCATACAAAATCTCCAAAAAAAAAAAAACTGGAATTGCCTCATTTACATACACTTGCGAAGTGGTCGCATTAATTTTTATCATATCCTTAACCTAGTCATGAATTCTAACAAATTTGAAACTCTCAATCAATGGTTAGCCCAATTAATTTCCAGTCAACAATAATTACAAAATCACATGATTGCCATTCAAACTGACTTGGCGACAAATCATCAGACAAATTTAGATCTTGCCAATCAAGTTGCCACTTTAGAACTAGGGCATCACTCATCAGATGCTAAAAACTCTGATGCATCCCATAACAAGGCTCACCGACGAAGGCAAAACAGACAAACCTCTCGTAGACACGATCACAGACACAGATTCTATAATCAAGAGCAGGATCTAGACGACCATCTCTTTAAAAATATCAAACTTGACGCCCCTACTTTTGTTGGCTGCTTGGAGCATCAAGTTTTCACTCAATTGGTCCAGGATATGGATCATTTCTTTGAATGGTATGGCGTGTCAGAAAACAGGAGAGTTCAATTCGCTAGCCTTAAATTGACTGGAAATGCTCAATTATAATAGGAAAGTGTTGAGGACCTCCTTATCAGAAGTCAGGCCAACCCTGTTCGGAGTTAGGCCGAAAAGAAACGACGCTTTCAAGAGAAGTATTTACCCCGGTCCTACAGTAGCCACTTACACGACCAGTGGAATGCCCTTCGATAGGGTAATCGGTCCATAACTGAGTATGTGACTCAATTTGATGATTTTTGCATAACATGTCATATCATTGAGGATGAGACCATGACATTGAGTAGGTTCCGATAAGGTCTACACGAGGAGTTTAGGAGAGAACTTAGTCCTCCGTGGAGTCATGACTTTGGACCATGCGTATAATTTGGTCCAAGATTTTGAATAAGTCACTAGGACATCCTATCGTCAACCCACATCACACACTCCTGCCCCCAATTCTAAGTCTGTCTTAGAAACCCCTACTTCAAACGTTGCCCCTACAAGGGAAGCCCGAGGAAAGAATGCTGAAACCCCGAAAAGATATTCTCAGTTACAGTGCTTCAACTGTAAAGGTTTTGGACATATTTATTCCAAATGTCCGAGTAATGCTTAATTAATTGATGAACAAAATGGAATAAATGAGGAACCCATTGAAGAACAAGTCTATGAACCCAAGTTAGCGGAGTTTGATGACTTGAATGATGATGACCTTGATACATTTATAAGTTGCATTTGGCCTACTTCCTCTAGTCTCGATTCCAGTTCTTCGTCCCACGATACACCATTTTTGGGTGTTATGCGATACACATTGACACAATTCAAAGAGGCTAATGATCGGCGTCGTCACACTATTTTTCACACTTACATCAAAGTGAATGAGAAGGCTTGCAAGGTTATCGTCGATAGCGATAGTTGCATCAATGCAGTCTCCGCTAACATTATTTCTCGTTTGGTATTAAAGGCGGTCCCACACCCTAATCCATACAGTGTCTCTTAAATTGACACGTTTTCTATATTCGTTATAGAATGTTGTCTTGTATCCATTCAATTTTTAGAGTACAAAGATCACATTTGGTGTAACGTTATATAAATGGACATGGGTCATGTCATTCTTGGACGCCCTTGGCTCTACGACTTGAATGTAACAATCCAAAGTCGTTTTAATTCCTATTCTTTTGTTCACAAATGCAAGAAAATTCGCATCCATCATTTACCCCCAAAACCGATGACTCTCAATGGAACAAAGCCTATGGTAAAGACAAAATGATTATATATTATTAGTCTCACAGCACGTGATCGTATAGCCATCATCGAGCCTATTGTATTTGCTGATATTGTTCTCGGAGCCTTATTAGGCCGTATCCCGATGCCCCAACATGTTCGTACATCCATAATGGCCAAAACATTTGCACCATATCTTCATGACTTACACATCGAGATTGATACATTTGAAAACAATTCATACCTCACGTTAATTTCACACTGATGTGTATAAAATCCATGTTGCCTTTTATATTGGAGATTCTGTTATGGTTTGGATCATACCACAACGGTGTCTATATGGGCCAGTTTCTATATTGCATACTTGTAATGCTAGTCCATTTAAGATTTAATAGCGGTTCAGGTCAACTGTATATATTATTGATATTTTATCTCCTTTTGAAACTACCTTCTATGTTGACAATTTTTTCGATTTTCACCCCTCAGTTGATCCCTTTGTCGTGCCCCCCGACGCACCACATATTGTATATGGACCTATTTCTACACACATCTCCACCCTCCTGGCACACAATGATAAAATTAATACTATTTTAGATAAGCAGCTTATATCTCCCAAGATTGGAACAGTTCAATGCTTTCTTGTCAAATGGATTGGCCAAATAGAGCCCGAGACTGCTTGGATTGCTTGCGAGACACGCCACCAATTTGACCCCGGTATATTGCACCTCTATCAAAGTCCGCAGAATTGCACATCTCCAGGCCCAAATCCTGTTCCTTCAGGCAACATTGGTAGTTTAGTTCGATTTCGGCTCCACTCCTATCTGTCTTTCAACATTGATGGCCGCTTGCACTGCTACTCGGCTTGTGCATGGAAAGTTTACTACAGAAGTTTTAACTTGACGGGGTCGAGTTCCAACCATCTGGGGAGAATTGATGTGGACATCCGAGACGAAGATTTGCTTTGATTTGCCTTCCAAATTATATTTGATTTTATTTCTATAGCAACTTTGATTATTAATTAGATTTGATTTGATTTTTATATAGTAGATATTTAATTTTATTTCTCGTTGATTCTATTTTTCAATTAGGAGTTATTTGGTGGTGATTTTATTTTCAATTTTATTAGGCATCGGGTTCTCTATAAAAGAACCCCTACTTCTATTGTTTAAGGAGATTGATGAATATTTTGAGATATTGATTGTAATTGAATATTGTGATTTATTTCTTCCCTCTCTCCCTTGGTTTCTTCTCTTTCTTGTCACTACCGCTCTAATCTCTATTTCTTGTCTCTACTCATCTCCGGTCTCTGTTCCGTACTTTCCCCTCCCTACATCAACCTTCTTCATGGCCTATGATTTACGGGAGATAGATGAAAAATGGTATGATCAAACACTAAAATCCCCACATTCCAACAGATCAAGGCTCATACTGATGCCTACACTAAAATTTTTCAAACCACCCTCTTTGGTAGACAGCTGTGGTTGACTACATTTTTCCAATGATAATTGGTACAAGAGCAAGGGAGTGAAAGAGTTGGAACAGTAAAACTCTTAACTCTCAAGTGAGAATTCGAAATGTTGAAAATGAAAGAAAATGAGGCTGTCAAAGATTATTTAGCAACATTGATGGAATTGGTAAATAAAAGGAAGCTACTGGTAATGATTTCCAGGACTACAAAGCAGTAGAAAAATGCTAATCAGGTTACCAGAAAAATAGAAGCCAAGATTTCTACTATTGAAGAATCATGTCATTTGAAGACGCTCACTGTTTATGAGCTGCCCAACAAGCTTCAAACTCAAGAGCAAAGAACTTCCATGAGATCAGAAGATGTCACAGAAGGCGCTTACCAAGCTAAACAAATATAAAAGCAAATTTTCCACAAAGAAAGAAAGGAACCAAACTTTGACAAGGCAGGGAAAGAAAATTCTTTACAGAAAAGATGAGAAGCATTGAGGAAAAGAAATTCCCAAATTGTGGAATTTGCAGGAGAAACAGTCATCTTGAAAAATACTGTTGGTATAAAGGAAAGCCTCAATTTCAATGTAGATTTTGTAAAAAATTTGGGCACATTGGGAAATTATGCAAAGCAAAACAAGCATAACCACAACATGCTGTCATGTTGAGATTCAAAACACACACCACGGTGCAGCGGAATAAACCAAAGTCTCCAATCAAATATCAACCATCATTTTCTCCCGGTTGAAAACAAGGAGCAAAATATGTAACTAAGCACACAAATTGCACAACAAGATTTAATGGGAAAAACCTTTCTCAACCAAAGAAAAAATTATGGGATAATCTCCAAACAATATCTACTAAAAATATTTGGCTACAAATAACCTCTTCTAAAGCCTTTCACAACAATCCATGTGAATAACTGATTGAATATAATCCCAACATACTTAGCATCTCACAATAGTAAAATATAATAAGAAAATGAGCAACCAATAGGTAATACGTCTTACAAATAGAGCTAAAACAACATAACCAAGCTTGGCAAAAAGAGAAACTTGAATCGGACCTCAATCAGATATCGAAAATTATTCCCTTCTCTCTTTCTCTTCCCTCTATTCCTTGTGGCGCCCCTTTGTGCTAAAATGCTCTCAGATTATACTTTAAAATCATATCATGGATATTTATACCTATGCTTGTAGTTTGGCACTAAAAATCCTCCTAAACCTGGCGCTTAAACCTTCATCTCGCAGTCTTCTCACAAATTCTCCAAGATTTTCACTCGAGGAAAAATCGTGTAAGCCTTGTGCAAAATTCTTTAACAGCATCGAACTGACAAATCACAAATCCAATGGGCATAAGACTTATAAGGGGGTGATCTAAAACCTAACCAACTTTCCCTGACGACCTTGTGGGGAAGCATCACCTCTTCGGCAAGCATCTGCCATCTCTTACTAGCTAAAAACAGCCTCTCCATGGGATCTCAGCGTCAGACTCCACAAACTTGAACAACATCCCTTTCCTCTTCATAAATATACCCAAAGTACTACCATTCCCCTTTGATGCCTTCACATTTTAGGGTTGTTCTTCTTTGCTCTCCACCTCGATCTTCCCTCGCCACCTTTACCAAGCCTTCTGTTGGTCATCTTGGCATTACTTTTGGCAACCAGAACTTCCATCAAATACCAACTTGAATGCATGCTTTCCCTTGCCACAACTAAGAAACCTTTGGTGAGCTTCTGTTAGCCTATGGCCAACGTCATACAAAAACCCTCTTCATCAAACTTTCCTATAAAAACATAGGATTGTAGTTATGAGTGTTACAGATGGTCTAATGTGAGGAATGAAAATGGTTGTAATTGGTAAATGCCTCTTTTCCTCCTGAAGTTGTTGGAATTATTCGTAATAAATATTGACCACAATTGAAAAGGTCTTACCGATAAAATTTCCATTCTCTATGATCTAGGCATAGGCAACAATCTATTTTATAATTGTTCTCATTACCCCTCGTGGGAGCATTCATAGCACAAGACTTAACTACTAAAGCTATGTTACATACACATCACTAATACATTACAGGATCAAATTCAACTTCACATCCAGAGCATACCACACACTCCTCAACACAAGCTCCGTCCCATTGTTGGTCCATAATCAAACGTCCGCAATACCAACTACTCTCAACAGACCATCGTTCCCCATCTTTAATATCCTATAGTCCCCAAATATATAGGAGGTAAAGATGGATTTCTTCAATGCTGCATGGAGCGAGGATCGTCTGTCCATCACCTAACTTGTCTATTGCCGGTAAAACTTTGCGTCTCCATCGTGTCAACAACTAAAAGGTCTATGTAGATAGCGACAGAGGCCCGATCATTGTCATTATAATCTCTCCTCTTTTATCGGTCATTACCACTCTCCTTCTCTTGCTTCCTCTTAATACAATCCCGATCCATAAAACCCTTCTTGTCACAATAATAGCATTCGATGTCCTTGAGTTTGGATCAATTGTGGCTCTTTTTTGACCTATTGCCTCTCTTTGTAGATCAACCATGCACAAGATCGCTAGTTGTGGCCAAGGCACTTGGCACCCCCAAAACTCTGCGTCTTCATCGCGCCAACAACTAGGAGGTCTCCGTAGGTAACGATAGAGGTCCGATCATTATTGTCATGATCCCTCATCTCTTGTCGATCGTTACCATCTTCCTCTTGCTTTCACTTAAAGCAATATCACTTCATATGGCTCATCTTACCACAATGATAACATTCGATATCTTTGAATTTGGACCAATTGCCACTCCTTTTTGGCTTGTCGCCTGTATCTGTAGATCTCTCATGCCCAAGACCACCAGTTGTGGCCAAGGCACTCGGCTTTCTTGAAAATTTATCACTTCTCTCTGCCAAGACTCATTTAAAAGGAAGCAATGATATCATCAAGGCTAAGCATGTCCTTCGGGAACAGTAGTGTTGTCATTATATGATAGTATGAGCTTAGCAACGAAGCCAACAATGCCAACACCTTGTCCTCCTCCTTGATATGCTCACTAAGCGTGGACCATTACGTCACAATATTATTAAACTCATCCAAGTGTTTTTCAAAGCTTCCCCTTCCAACAACCGGAGACTATAAAATTTTTTCATCATATACAACCTCATTGTCAAGGAATTGGACTTGTATCGACCCTCAAGCTTTATATAGACCTCCACTGGATCCAATAAACCAATAATATTCGAAAGAATGTTACCCATAAAAAATAACTTTATCGTACAATTGGCCAAGTCCCTTATGTCTTGCCACACCTCACCCTTCAATTTTTTAGCTTGTCGTCAATATTCCTTAGTACTTTAAACTTGCACTCCTGAGTCAACATGTTCTTTGCTCTTTTTTTTCAAAGAACGAAATTATTTTACCCATTAAATTACTTAATTAAAAATCACAATTTCGATGTCGGTTCCATCAAATATAGTTTTCACACCAAAAAGCCAACACTTTAATATCACTTTTTGGGATTCGAAACATGCACACCATGGAGCAGCCATCCTCAAATGTCAATCACCCTTCTCTCCTGATTGAGAATAAGGAACAAAATACACAAATAAGTACACAAGTTGCAAAAT
This sequence comes from Nepenthes alata, assembly GCA_028571085.2. Taxonomy (NCBI): domain Eukaryota; kingdom Viridiplantae; phylum Streptophyta; class Magnoliopsida; order Caryophyllales; family Nepenthaceae; genus Nepenthes; species Nepenthes alata. The sequence goes on along the minus strand of JAOVVI020002913.1, from coordinate 11,296 downwards.
AAGTTTTAATGTGGAAAACCATTATCAACCAATGGAAAAACTACAAAACAACCTCCGAACAATATCCACTAAGAATATTTGGTTGCAAATAATCCATTATGAGAGTCTTTCACAACAACCTGCATGAATAACCTGTTAAATACAATTCTAACATATCTAACAACCTACAAGAATAGAGTACAATAAGAAAACAAGTAACCAATACGTAATATATCCTACAACTGGAGATGGAACAATATATCTAGATTTGGCGAATGATGGAACTCGAATTGAAACTCAACCGAATGCCACAAATTTTCCTATTCACTCTTTTATGTTTTCTCTCTCTTCCTTGTGGCGTCTCTTTTGTGTAGAAATGATCTCAGATTCTGCCCTAAAATCAGATCAAGGCCTTAATATCTGTGTGTCTACTTAAGTGGTCATCTCTTGGCTCACTCATGGTTTACCACTAGAAATCCTCCTAGGCCTAGTGCTTAAGCTGCCAGATTGCAGCCTTTAGCGAAACCTCTAATATTTTTGCTCAAGTGAAAATTGCTTGAGCATTGCGCGAAACTTCTTAGTAGCTCCAAAACTGACAAACTGCATGTCTAATAGGTGTGAAACTCACAAAAGAGTATTCCAAAACCCAACATGCTTAACATGTAAATTTCACTCATACAAAGCAACAGCAGGAGGAAAATAATCTTATCATGGCTATACAACCTTTTCCATCATCAGAAAAGAACACTTCATTAATTGATTGTTTAAAACTTTGGAAATGAAGTATGAGAAACCATGAGTGAGCGAAGGGCAAAGATGCAACCTTCTTTAATACTTTGGAAACTTTTTAATTGAAACATCTATGAAGCGTGGACATGAAGAGAGGCTGTGCAAGCGAAGGGCAAGGGATCAGTTTCCATTTACAGTAAAAACGGTACCAAGCTCATTCCTGATGCTCTTTTTGCTCCTAGCTTGGATCAAAACACCCTTAGTGTTGCTCAAATTATGAGGGAAGGGTATTCATTGTCCTTCAGAGATTGCTTCTGTATTATTTCTAATGCTAATGACAGTAAAATCGCAAGAGTAAAAATGGTAGACAATGGCTTTCCATTGTATTACAATCCTATTGAAAATCATGCACATAGTTCTAAAGTAGACGATTCAAGACTATAGCATCTAAGATATGGTCGTAATTTTCAGTCCTTGACTGATCTTAGAAGGGGCATGTGCGAAATTCATGTTAGCAAAGGTATATGTGAGTCCTGTTATCTAGGTGAGACACATAGGCAGCCATTTCCTAGCAACACAGCATAGAGCGCAAAGCAAAAGCTGAGATTAGTTCACAATAATGATTGTGGACCTATGAAGACTCCTTTTCTAAATCATAAAAGTATTTCAGCTTGTTTATTGATGATTTTACTTAGATGATGCATGCAATTCATCAGCAACAAATCTCAAGTATTTTTAGTATTAAAACAGTTCAAGGCTCTAGTGGAAGCTCAGTCTGGATGCAAATCAAAACCTTGAGATCACATTGACTTCTGTGAAGGTATGGAGATTGCTCATCAACTAATGGCTCCTTACACTCCTAAACAGAATGGCGTTTATGAGAGGAAGAATAGAACAACCATGGAAATGGTTAGATGCATGATGATTGAGAATAAATTACCTAAGATTTTATTGGCAGTGTATCTCCTCAACAGGGTTCTACCAAGTTCGCCAAAAGGAAAAACTCCTATTGAAGCATGGACTGGCAGTAAACAATTAGTCAGACATTTAGAGTGTTTGGCTCTGTTTGTTACACTCTTTCCAACATTAAAGACAAGCAAGCTTGGTCCGAAGACTGAATGGGTATATTTCTGGGGTATGCTTCAATATCCAGAGGTTAATGGATCTTCAACTTGCAAAGTGAGAAGATCCTGGTCAATAGAGATGTATCTGTTAATGAAAATGTTCTTCCAAATTGAGCAAGCAGAAAAGAGAAAGAGCAAGTAGAGAAGATCCTGATCAATAGAGCAAGAGCAAGTAGAGAAGATCCTGATCGATAGAGAAAGAGCAAGTAGAGCAGAAAGCTGTTCAACAAGTTAGCATTTCCACTGATGATGTCAATGATGAACCTCAAACCATCTCCTGTGATTGTGAGTCATAACCTGACACTCCCATGTTGAAAACTAAACCCCTTGATCAGATATGTGAAAGATTCAACATTGAAATTTTAGAACCATTAAGTTATATCAAGGCTTCAAAATCTAATGAATGGATTAAATCTATCAAAGAACTTATAATGATCAATAAGAATGATAAGTGGAAGCTAATATTCAGGTCCATAGATAAGAATGTGATTGGAGTAAAGAGGATTTATAGAAATAAATTGAATCCAAATGGTTCAATTTTGAAGTTCAAAGCTAGATTAGTTGCAAAGGGGTATACACAACTAGCTAGAATTGATTACGGAGATAACTTTTTCTCCTGTTGCCTGGTATGACAATGTTAGACTGCTGATTACTTTGGCTGCTCAATTGGATTCGAAAATATTTCCTATGGATGTAAAATCTGCCTTCCTGAATTTGAAGGAGGAAAACTATGGTGACAAACCTGAAGGCTCCTTGATTAATGTCATGAAGAAATGGAGTACAAAACGAAAAAGGCTCTCTATGGACTAAAACAAGCTCCAAGGGCCTGTTATAGTAGAACTAATGGCTATTTCAATGATGCTTCAGGAGGAATGATGATGAAGCCACTTTGTATGCCAAAGCCTTGAACGAGCACAAAAACTTTTTTTTTTTTTTTTGGTATGTGGATGAACTTCTGGTCACTACAAATGATTTCCAGTTTGTCGAGGCCTTTAAGGCTGACATGATGCAATAATTTGAGATATCTGATTTAGGAGAAATGAAGTATTTCTGAGAATGGAAGCTCATATGCAAAGCCGTTATCTTCTTGTCACAAAACAAGTATGCAAAGGAGATTTTGAAGAGCAATCTTTCGCAAAGCAAAAATGCAATGAAATTTAGAATGTGAGATTTTTCATCGTTACTCATTGCCTTCTTTACATTTGTGTACTCATGCTTTTTGGTTATATCATGATGTGTTAGTATACGTGTCCTAGATTGTCCAAGGATGATTTAGTTGATAAATTCATGATGATAGTCCTTTGTACTACTATTTTCCCATGGTGGTTATAAAGAAACCAACCAGTTTTAATTGTAGTGTGTCTGAATGGAAAAATGACATCAAAGCCAATTTCCCTAGTTCTCCTCTCTCTGATGTTCTCTTCTGGTTCTGGTTTCTTCATTTATTACATGTCCAACAACTTCTCTTGGACTGAGACATAAGAGTTTCTCAACCCCGGAGCAGTGACGTTGCTGCCTTATTTCATGACGTGAAGACCTGATATATTACAAGTATTCAATTTGAAACTGTCTCAAGAGGACATGCAGTGGCTCTTAGGTTTTCACTAATTGTCCTGTTCCGGGATTTTTCTTCATATACCTTGTCAATTTGAAAAGTTTGGATCACCTGATTGGCTCAGACCCATTGAGAGTCTAACATGCAACATATATTCAAGTTATCTCTTTTTATTTCAGGAAAGCAACACAATAGTATTTGTAATTCGTGGGATGAAATTAGATTGTATTTATGATGAACATCACTACCATCAACTAATCATACCACTAAAATCTTCATGCTCTTTTTATTTTTTTCTTTTTTTTTTCGGTTTGTTTAGAGGAAACTCTTCACCATTTTAACCCTACCTCAAAATAACTACAAGCGAAAATGTAAAAATCGGAATAAGATTGCCCATGGCTGCAGCCAGAGTTGGAGACGTGTAGCTGATACCAGCAAATGCACACATCTGTGACAAACAAAGCCTGCAGAAGATCATAAGATTCTCGTTTATCCACTCATAAGTTGCCACAGATCATCAATTTAAAAATGCAAGAACACCACGATATCTGGCAGGGAGAACTCACCCAATCAGGCCAAGCAGAAACAACCTAGAGAGGAGTGGAAAGGTGATTGGCAACCTATTACTTCTGCACATAAACAAGAAAGATGTTGATGTTAAAAATGTAATTTATATGATGAGGAAAATAACAAACTTTATGATGTGTCATTGTTCTTACAGAAAGAAAACCATATGAGAGGATATAACAGACCTAAGACGGTGGCCGACAAAACAAGGCAGGAGGATAGCTGTGCCTAGGGCATTGTAGTATACAACAAAGACAAAGTTGCTCATCCCTTTTATCATGGCTGCTTTGCTAATTGTTGCCAAACCCACCTCAATCAACTCTACCATGATCATCGCTACAAAGGGAAAGGATGCCTTCAGGAAGGATTTGCAGCACATCCTCATCAAGAACTTCCAAACGGCGTATATTGTATGTTTGTTACTGTCCAATGGCTCAGCCACCTTGAGTGGAGAACTATACCACAAAAAAAGCATAAACCTGAACCTTAGTCACTTCAATAATGGAGAACATTAGTTTATGTGCTCATGTGCGACTTATGAAAAACTAATATTTCACCTCCTGACAAATGAAACAGAATCTTATCAGAATTCTGAGTAGTTAGTGTTAAATTAATACATCATCACAATGTCTTTTGATTATTTTAAGCAGGCAAAGGCACTAGAAAATTTGAATGATTCCACAGACATCCTCCAGGATATGCTTCTGTAAGTAAGAATTACCATCTTCATTTATTTTTTGATGGACTGAAGAGCATATAAAAGGAAAGAATTGGTGGTGCTGATGATTGGTAGAGAGGGGACTGGCATGACTAGAGATATACACCTTCCATCACTTTCAGTATATTTTATTACACCTACACATTAAGTGGTTTGGTGAAAAATTAGTAGTTAATAAAGTTTATATAATATAAGTACCGCATTTCTAGTATAAAACATACTAAGATAATAAACGGCCAACTGAATTTCTTACTGCTCAGAAAAAATACAACTGGAATATTGTTTTTGAAATTCAGGGTAAATTATTATATGACATTTAAAAGAAATTACATATCAATACCCTGAATAAATCATCACCTAAAAGATTCAATTTCCTTGTGTTCTGCTACCCTTTGTACACTTTGTCAGTCTTATGTATCAAGTCCCCTTAAATAATATGATGTGGGTGCTTTGTTGAGGGTAAACAAACTACCACTTGTTTGTGAAAGAATAGAATATTCATTTACTTAAAAATTGAGAGATGCCACGGAAAATATAATAATATAATCAACTTTTTTTTTCCTAATTCATCATCAACTTCTGTTTTTCTAAATCCTAAGATCAACTTCAATTTCAGAAATAATTTCACCCTATGCAACAAATTTAAGTAAAGATGACAATATTTTTAGTCATATGTTAATAAACATGTGATGACAAAAAACTTAAAAAAAGTAAAAAATTTAAAATAAAGTTCAATTTCAAATTGTTTATATAGCAATTTGGGTAGAAGTTTTTAACATAAATAGAATTTATTCTAAAATGAAAATTTCAAAGTAATTGAGAAAATAAAAGTGGAGAATAGAATTTGAAAAACAAGGGTGAAAATTTTTTATAGTTTCCCATTTTCTTTATTGGCACACCACATTCAGATACAGTACTTGACGAGTCGATAAAAAACAGTTGCAGCAACAAGATTTCCTATCCAATTTTACATACGCGTGAGCGTTTCCACAGAGAGAGAGAGAGAGAGAGAGGAAGAGGAATTCATCCAAGTTTCTGATGCTCAGTAAAAAAAATTTTTAAGGTAATGAGGCAAACTTTCCACTCGAATTCAACGGCAAACGGCAGCACGGATGGCAGCAGTAGACCACCACAATCCATTGCAATCTGTCAACAAAACAACACCATTCTCACCACGTAGCCTCACCATCTCCATACCCAATCGTTTTGGAGATTGCGAGATAAAAATCGAAATTCAACTAACCGAATTCCCACAATGACATCATTTGAGATGCAACTAATAAATTCAACGGATTCATAATTACATGAAAACCAAACCTCAGAAAGACGTTTATCAACAAAATCGAAACGGTATCGCTTGAATTTTACCTTCACGTAAGCCCATTTATGTAACTTCAGCATGCAATCGGAAGCAATTATATAAATTTTTTATCGAGTACATCTCTGTTTATGCTTCAGCTTTCTTTCTGGAAGTGTTGTCTTCAGGATTATCTTGTTTCTCCAATGAGCTTCCAATTATGGAAGAAGATTTCTTCGATTTGTGGAAACGGCTTCTAGAGACGAAGGTAAGGCAAAATAGGAAAGCAAACTATTTTTGAAAAAAAAAAAACACCTAAATAAATTAATTAAAATCGATTACTTTAAAATTAGCAAAGTAATTTTGTCGAGTACCTGTAATTTTGTTTTTAATAGATCAATTAGGCTATCCTTTATAATTGTATCTTCTTTGGGACGATTTAATCATGGCTTCAATTGAGAAGTTTCAAGCCTAAAGAGCAAATGGTCGGTAGAAATATTAAATGGGCATATCTCATGATAAATAGTATTAGTTCGTATTTATTATAGTCTATTATAAAGAATGTTAGGTCGTATTAAGCATGGCCCAATATGTTCGAACCGTGACAAACCGCACTGTAAAGTGTAGATCTTAAATATTCTTTTAATGATGATTAATTAAATTTAAATTGATAAAATTTTGAAATTAATTGAGGTTTTGAACTAAAAAATTAAATTTTGAATCAAAATGAGTTAGATTAAGTGGTGTTTGACTTACACTTGATCCACACTTATACATATTTTGAATAGTAAGAATACGCATGATGCATACTATTAAGACACTTATACACATTCTAAATAGAATATCTATACATGATATGTACTTAATCATTACATGTGCATATTTATGATGAAATATTAGTGACTGATATGTACTTAATGAACGTTTATATATAGTAAGGATTGTACCTTAGTATCTGATTTGCACTTGACTAGCAAAGATTTTACCTCAATAGTTGATTTGCACCTAACTGGTACATATGCGCTAATCTTTTATAAACAAATCTTTTGGCCAATTCTAGGTCATTTCATCAAAATTTTAAAAGAAGAGAGAAAAATAAGAGGAAAAGAGTGAGAAGAATATGTTGGGGTTCAAAACCCGGATTCACCCGATCCGACGCAACAGAAGCCAGAACTCTCTTGTCATCGTTAACTACCAATTTAGTGGGCACAATAAACAAAAGAGATGTGTAATATTTTTTAACGTGGAAACCCTTCTCAACTTAGGAAAAAAATCATGAGACAAACTCTGAAAAAGGCTTTCACTATGTAAAATCAATTATAAAAATTTAAGACAGAATATCAGTAATCTACCCTGACTACACAAGCCCCCGAAGAATAGACAACAAGAAAAACAATCACTAATAGTAAAGAAACTCTCCTTTCCTTTTATCTCTCTATTTTTCTCTTCTCCTTCTTCTCACTGTGGTGCTCTTTACTTACAGATTTTACATGTGTTGTCGTAGAAGGTCATCTATCGCACCTGCGGCCGCTCACCTCGTAGCCCTCATAGTGCTGCTGTTGTCCACACACACACTTATGTGTGGCACTCCTACTTGCTTCTCTTTATCTAGAAGCCGCACTTTATAAAAAGAGCTCTGGCCCAAGTTCTACAGCACGCATGCTCTGCAGGTTGGGTGCATTAGAAGCTTTGTCATCTGCAAACTACTTTCTACCA
>JAOVVI020002912.1:0-20058 GCA_028571085.2 Nepenthes alata | reverse complement strand
AGTAACAAAATAAAATGTTTCAAAAAAATATTTAATTGTTTCAACCTTCTTTCAATTAATATCTATAATCGGTTTGCCTGTTAAAATATTTTCATTGGGAATGATGGTTAAAATAGAACAAAAAAATGCGCGGTCTTGAGCATCTGGTACATCGAGTTCCATCTTGTTGGGCAGTCGATTTTCATTTTCTTGTAACTCAACCTGTTTTGTCTGCATAACGTTTTGAATTGCTATTTCTGAAAAAAAAATATTATAATAAATAGACAAGATTTTTATTTTCTCTACTAGGGAGAAATAAATTACAAAATATCTATAAAACAAAGGTTAATAATACGACATGCTCATCTTATATGGAATAATTTACCATTCAAAATCAAAGAAAAATGTGATTCAAATAAAGATATAGTAAAATTATTATTTGAAGCATTGTCAAAAAATAATAGAAAAAATCTTATTAAATATTTCAAATTCATTTATATAGCATTAATTATTTTAGAAATTATAGAAACAATGTGTGGGTGTTTATAACTTTAAAATCAATAATTTGTTTTTTTATAATTCTCAATTTTAATACAAATATAGATAAATTATTACATGATGATCATACATTACTAGTTAAAAAAATAATAGATTTTATGTGTTTTAATTCAAAAATTAATTCTTATTTAAATTGTGAAAAAGATAAATAGACAAACCTTTAATAATTTGTTCGAATAATTTTATATACATGGACTGCAAACAATTCTGCCCATACCTTTTGACATTATAGTTTTCCACCATAAGAAAAAGGCTCTCCGACTGATCTATATATTTTGCTAGTCCCTCCCAATTGAGTCACTGGTCATATTGAAAAATTGTTGGCCTTGCACCACTAAAAATGTTAATTTAGTTTGAGTTGAAGATAATTATTATCTTATGTTTTTTTATGTCTTTTCAAGTGTGTTGTACTTTTAAAACTCTCACATGTGTAATGTTTTTTACATATTTTACAAACGGTCTGTTTCTAACCGTTTATTAATTTAATTTCAAAAAATTATAATACTTTATTAGAATATTTTCTAGGGGATGGTCAGAATTACGATTAGCAGTGGTATCTTGATCAGAATTAGGTTGTAATTTTGGTATTTCAGAACCATTACCAATGTATATGTGATGTAACTGGTACGAGAGTGTTAGAATAAATTTTTTATATTTCTTTACTATTGAAAATAGAAAAATTATATTCCATGATTAATAATTATCTTATAAAATGACAATATTAATATATAAATTATATATAAAAAATTATAAAATTAATATAAATATATCAATATCATACTAATATTATTTTATATTATAAGAGAGTGACGAGAGAGTGTGTGTTGTGTGTATTGCGTGGGGGGGTGGGGGAGGAGGGTGGTGGTATATATAGATTTTTTTACTATTTAATTTTTTTTAAATGACCATTGCCCCCTTCTCCTGCTCCCCCTCCACATGCTCCCCTTCCCTTGCTCGACCCAAGTGGTCACATGATTGTTTGTAAAAAAAAAAATTGGGTCGTGCCTAGCATGGCCCAATAGGTGCTGAGGCATAGCCTAATCATGCCACGGGCCGATATGGCCTGTGCCTACCTGTTACGTGGCCTGGCATGATTTAAAGTGTTAGGCTATGCTATTCATGACTTAATACTATTCACCATGGCCCATGCCATGCCACGGCTGGCACAGCTCATTTAACCCCTCTAATTTTATTTTATCTTATTTTCCTTCTTTATCTCTTTTGTTGACCGTAACAATATACATTTAGTGGCATAAAATAGTTACTCTATTTGTTCACACCCTCTTCCCACATACACATTTTCAGGACACAACTAATGGAGATACTTGAGAATCTGAAGGAAAAACCAGATGTTGGGACATTATTGCTGGTAAATTTTAGACGCTTAATTATTTTTTTGATGTTATGTTTTCTTCTGTTATTGAGCATTTATACATGTTTTTCACCATGTGCTTTCAAATTGAACAATGTATTGTGGGTCTCTGCATAACCTTCACCAGCTACTTGTGATAAATCATGGTTGACCTGATGATACTTGGGGAGGGTTATCATGATCATTCCTTGTCTTTGATGATAATTTAGTGTATCCATGCAGACTACAGCTCATGCTTATTTTGATTCCTGAATACCGGTAATCATGTTTCTAATCACTGTTAAATTTTACCATTTTGAGCTTCAACGTGCATGTGTCTGCACCATATATTATGTCACGTAGATTATGTTCTTGTTTTTTGGAATATAAACATGAGATTATGTCCCGGGACTTGTCAATTTTTTGTTCCTTTTCAACTTCTATGATCCTCATGGGGTCCATAATGATTTTGGAAATTGTTTAAATTCCTTGGCATTCCTGTTGCATTTTGTGTTCCTCTTCTTTTCCATCTTTTGCATTATATAATGGGATGGCGAGTCTTGGTACAATGCTTTATTACGACCTAATAAACTTCTTTACAATGAAGAGTAAAGGTTGTGTACATTTGATCCTTTTTAGAGCCCAAAATACGGGAAGTCTTATTTCACTGACCACCCATTTTTCGTACTCCATATAATGGTGCAATCAATTGACCATTGATATTTCTGTTTGACCGGTTCTTTTCCCCCTGTTTATGACAGATTTTTGTTTTCTTAAAATGTTAATAGGCACTACAACGAACTCTGGAATTTGAAGAAGAATTAGCTGAGAAATTCGGTGGTAGTGCTCAGAGTAAAGAGATAACAAGTGATTCAGATGGCAGGGTGAAAGGCCAGAGTAGCAGCCAGTCTGTATCAGAAATTAGAAAGAAGTATGAGAAGAAGCTTGCTGCACATCAAATAAATGGAAGCAAGGTATGTATTATACAATTCATAACATAGTTGATAAAATTTATCTTGCACTGTTTGGTTTAAATATGGTTGAGCAAAATTTTAAAAAAGTAAAATTGTGCAATTTGGTGAGCTAAACAATATACGCAATGTATCTTGTTTTGGATATTTATGGCGAAAAGTGTGGAAATCTAAAACTTGTCCTTTTTCTCACAAGATTTGTTGGAGGTTTCCTCATTCTTGTGTATTTTCAAAGTCAAACTGTGGAGCTGTTCCCGGACAAATTATAAGCAGAGTGTCCCTCCATTTTATGCCAATTTGATTTTGCAGTGCCCTTCCATGATAAACCAAACGTAATTAAAAACTATGGTCTTGCTTCCCCCTATAATATTATTATAGGTTTTCTCAAATTTCCACCTTTTATACAGTTCTGTACTTAAAAAGGGGAAGCCAAATACAGTGTTAGAGATTCTCTTTCAGTTGCTGATGCTATTCATTTTGATTTGTTTTTGACAGGAAAGGGATGGAGTTGATGGACAAAAAGATTTTTCGGTGCCAGGGGCTGGGGTAATTTGTTTCACCCTGTAATGAATCATCTGAACTATCTTTTTCTACACTCCAACTTGTGCTGGTCATGTATACCTGCCAATGTAGATGGATCCTGGGTCTTTCTTTATGTCTAGAGGTCCTCATTTTATTCATTCTGGTAGCTTTTCCTAATCGAATAATCATGTTCTGATTTGTTCATGGGCATCTCACCTATGTAATTTCTGCTGCCACATGAGTGCCAGGATTATTATTTCTAATTCCACTAGAGATTTGTTGATGTAATTAATGCCTCTCCACCCACCCAAGAAAAATTATTTTCCTTCCTGACAATGTTTTTGTGACTTTATTTTTGCATCCATGAATAAGCCTGGAGATGTGAAAAAATCCATATTTATTCATTCGCATCAGGGAACATTATCAACTGCGAGGGGATTGACAGATAGTAAGACAGTTTTGGCGGTATTGGATGCCGTTAGGTCCCATCATTTGTCCATAAAGAGTTGGGATTTAACATGCCATCCAAAATCTGAAAGGGGCTTAGGCTTCCAGCAATTCGCAGATATGGACACTGCCCTTGTGGCTAAGTTGGGATTTTAGTTCCTGAAAGGTAATAACAAGCCATGGATGCAGGTGAAGAGGACTGAATATTGCCAATGATAATCTTCCTTGGTTGGTGATTGCCATTATTATGTATCATCTACCTGGAAATAAGAGTATGAGTAGATGTATAGAGCTGCTAAGAATGGGAGATTGCTTAATGGTTGGAGATGTGACATTTGGGTCAACCCATGGGTTCTGTTTGTGGATGATTTCACTCAAAATAAAAATTGGGGCTAGATATCCCCCATGTAAGTGGAAGAATTATTTGAAACAGACATACGTTCTGGAATTATTCTTAATCTGAAGCTTTGTTTGCTAAGGAATCGATGGTTTGAATTGAGAAAGTTAAATTTCTTGCAGTCAATAGCAGACACTTGGATTTGGCTACATGATAGCAAGGGCCAGTTTTCAGTGAAATCTGCATAGCTGACCTGCTAGAAACACAGGGCCAGAGGGCTCTGAGAAAAAAAAATGAAAGAGTTTTAAATTGTTTACTGCATGAATGGCTGGAAAAGCTTCTACAGAGGATAGAGAAATGAAGACCAAGTATCCATTATTTGTAATGTTAAGTGAGTCTGCAGTTGTGATATTACTCCAAATGAAGACCAAGTATCCATGAGCTAAACTGTTTCATTTGATGGATGTAATCTTCAACCCTCACTGTAATATAACCCTGTCTAACAAAGGGAAGGTAGAACTTCTAATTTTTTTTTGCAGCTATATCATGTATAAAGTCTGGCATTTGTGTAATGTAACTTGATTAAAAAAGGACATCGTGCATATTGAAAAGCATGCAGAAGCATAGAGAGTAATGTGATAGAGATGTTAGCTGTGGTTTCAAAGTATTTTGATGCAGGTGGAAGAACAAATGTTCAGGAGGGGGATGTGGCTTGGTAGATAGGACACCATATATCCAGTTTGACGCAACTGTTGTCTATGGCTGTATGGCGGGAATGTGTTGGTTTTATAAATTGGTGAGAGAAGATGATTTTTTTAATTTGGGGGGGGATTTTAAAGTTTCTTGCTGAAGCTTTTGCAGCTCTGATGCTGAGCATATGATGGCGAAGGATAAGAGGAGATATTAGGGGAGATAATAAGGATGTAATACAGTCTGTTAATTGGACGCCATGGAAAGCAAGGATTGGAAACACTATGCTTGAGTTTTGCAAATTAACTGGACGTGTGTGATTGGAATTTTTTTGCTAGATGGGCTCTTAGACTTAAGTGATATTCCATATGATGTAATAGGTGCTCATTGCCAGTTCTATATGATTGAATATTGAATAAGAATGAACTTGTTTTTTTAGCCAAGGGAGAAAGGAATGGCAACATTCTATTTTCCCACTTTGGCTATTCTGGATGATGACGTTTTACTTGATTCAAACAATTTTGATCATCCTTGTGAACTTTAATAACATAGTCATATCTGTCTTTTTTTCTTGGTGTGCTGGTCATCTGTCTCCCTAACATTGCTGTTATCCTAAAGAGTCTCATGGGGTATCCTTGTCATCACATCTCATATCTAGTCTTAGTTCATACTTGCAGCTGAGGGAGATATACCGTGACAAGAATTGTGTTTTTGGTTTGAATGCCCAATACCTGAGTGTCCTCTTTCCATTAAATAGCCTCATTATCATATCAACCTTTACATAATTATGAAATTCTAGGATCACTCCTAGTTTGGAAACTATATATACAATTATGTACAAATCTAATCAATTATTTATTCTTTCCTACTTAGCAACGATATGCCACTTGATTCATGTCCAGAATTGATGTTCAACTTTATTCTTTTAGTAATCTTCTTCTGTAACATTTCTCCTCAAATTGATGATGGCCGATTAAGAAGTATCAATTTGTTAATCATGAATTGATGTTGGTAACTGGACATAGCCTCGGTAAAAATATCAATCGGTTATTGTTCAGTGGAAATATGAGAAAGGGAAAATTCATTTTGAATATGTGCTTTTTGAATATCATAACTATCGACCTTAATATATATAGTACGCTTATGAAATACAAGATTGATAGCTATCTGAATATCACGTGTATTATCAGCATGAAGATAGTAGGTATAAGTTGAGAAACATTCAGCTCACATAATAGTCCATGAAGCCACACTATTTCAGAGTATATAGATGATAGGGCTCAAAATTTTGACTTAGTAAAAGATTTTAGGACACGATCTTGTTTCTTACTTTTTTCATGTAATCAAAGCAACACCTAGAAATATACACGAACTAGTAACGGAATGAATATTTACACAACAAGCCTAATCAATATCACTAAAACTGTCCAATTTTGAAGAGGTTTTAGAATGAAAGGACAAACCACGCCTTGATGTACCTTTGATATAGTGCAATAGACATCATATGACAACCATACAAGTCTAACAAGGCTCTTTCATAAATTGACTGATTTGCTAAATAACAAAGGAAATATCAGTTCGAGTAATAGTTAGCTAATTTAAACTTTCTATCAAATGTTAAATACATCAAATGATCAGATTACAATTTGTCACCGGTTTTGCATAACTTCATATTAATCTCCATAAGTATAAGAGCTGAATTTTTGTCTTAAAGACCAGCTAGAGAGAGATGCCCTGACTATACTCTAGCTTATGTAAAAGGATACTTGTAGAACACTATTGGACCTCAAGTCCAAGGAAATGTTATAATGGCTTGAGATAGTTCATATGAAATGTAGATTTAATATGTCACTAGAGATATTCAATAAACTTGAGGTCAAATTTAGTAATTTCAATATCATTTATGCATACGAGGAGGATCACAATCTCAGTATCAGTCGATTAAAAGAAAAGAGAGGTGTCATATTGACTTTGGGTAAAATTGAATTCCAAAATAGTTGTATGAAACTTCTCAAACCAGGCTCCTGTAGCTTGCTTCAATCCATAAAGAGATCGAATGAGTCGACAAATTTTATTAGAAGAAAAAGAAAATATGCCAGGAGTCAAATATTTTCTTCACATCACTATGTAAAAAAGTTTTCTTTGCATCCATTTGGTGAAATGATCATTCTTTTGAGGCAGTAATAGCAACAACCAATATGGATTGTGGTCATTTTGGCTATAGGAGTAAATGTTTCCTTATAATCAATCCCATATTCTTATCGATTTTGGAGAGCTACCAAACGAGCTTTATGCCTCTAGATAGATCTATCAACATGGAATTTGATAGTATATACCCATTTACATCGGTCTATGTAACTCTCGGAGGACAAAAAATGATATACCAAGTGTGATTTTCTTATAGAGTATTAAGTTCATTTTGCATTTTCCGCTAACACGTGAGTAGTGGCTTGTGTGTCAGACTTTGGAATAGTATTAATAAATGGGGCTTGAATAGCAGAGTTAGAAAATCCATATATAGCAGGAGATCAGGAAACTCAAGTAGATCAGTGAGGCACATGATCAGGCAGCGGTTCAGCAATAGGAAGAGGCAGAAGTAGCAATTGGGGCTTGAATAGTAGAGTGAGCAAATCCATATATATCAGGAGATTGGGAAACTTGGGTAGATTGGTGAGGCACATGATCTGGTAGCGGTTTAGGAATAAGAAGAGGTAGTAAGCGACGTCGTTGATAATTAAGTCCTGGCTTAAAGTGAGGAGTACTAGTTGTATCATTGAATGGTGGGACAAGTGGTTGTAGACATGGCTTCCACCCAGAAACGGGGTGGGACAGATGATTCCAATAACATGATTCGGACGACATCTAATCGACATCTTACGGTTGGCTAGCCTATTTTGTTGAGGGTTGTATGGACATGATCGCTAAGAGAGGATATCCTTCTTCCCGTAGAAAATATTGAAAATCTCGAGAAAATATTTACCTCTAGAATTAGAATGCAAAATTTTAATTCATGTGGAAAATTGTGTTTCGACTTAAGAAACAAATGTTTGGAATGTCTCATTCCAAGCTAATTTACTATAATCATCAGTAAATGTTACAAATTATCGGTACCATGGATACAAATATTGGCAAATACATATCAGTATTGAGGCTCCCCAATATCTATATTTTTTAATATCACGATAATATCACGATGTCTTTTGATATAACTAATATATCAAGCCGATACGACCTTATAATTTTATACTTTTTAGAAATTTTTTTCCGTTTAATATATTCAATATCGATACGTATTGTCTAATATGTTCGATACTAGTACGACTGTAACTGATATTGGTATTTTCATCCGTGATCGGTACACAGTATGAGAGGGAATAGGGCCCATGTTTCATACATCAATATGAATATTTTTGAAGCATATGGAGGTTTGGTGACCGCAAGATGGAAAATGTAAAGTTTTATTTTTACCAAGTTTTCAAGATGTACCATCAAAAGGTAAATTTAGAATTTTATTTTTTATTACTCTAGTAACTATGTTTCATGAGATCTTTAAGTATGATAGAATTGGGGTGTCTTAATTTCTTATGCCACAAATAGCTACCATGAGTAAAAGCTAAATAAATGACATAAATATAATGAGGAACAAAATAATAATAATAATAATAATAATAATAATAATAATAATAATAAAGAGGAAATAGACATCCCACTTTAGATCCATTTATTATCACCCGTTTCAATGCTTGATCCTGTGCACGACAACCATCATGATCAAAGTGTATAGCACAATTTTCGTCTACTAGTTGTCCAATAGAAATTGAATTTGCAGATAAGCTAGGAGACACAAAAGTAACAGTAGGAGATGTCTTAAGGTTTCCAACTACAGTAATGGGAAGTGTACTACTATCAACTATCTGATGTGTTGCTTACAATCATACTTATGAACATTACGGAGGGCTTGTGGACTGCCTATCATGTGAATGTGTGCCACATAATCAATTAACCAAGGAGAGATGAGGGCCTTTTTCTTACTTCGGAGACCAATAGTAGATAAGGCGGAGATAATTATTTGTTGAATTTGCTCGGGTGTAATTTCAGCTGATCATTACGAAGAGGCATTCGAAAGGGTGGCATAAAAATAAAAAACAAGTTAAAAGAAATAAATAAATATAGTAAACCCTAGCAAGAGAAGATAGCACTGAGGGAAACAGGGTGAAGATAAGCAAAGCAAAATGCAAGTGCCAAATGAAAATGGAGGCATACAAACTAGTTTCATTCCATCCATCCAGTTGGCATAGGAAGGATCACTGGACGATGACCAGGGTGAGAAAATGGCAGAAAAGCTCTGAGATGGACTGGCACTATAGTATTAGGGAGGAGTAAAGGGGAGAGATAAATCATCACCGATGTTTACGTGGAGGGTCCCTAGCCGTCAGATGGAGTGAAGGATTCTGGTTTTGTTGGTTGAGAGATGCATCATCATCATTTATGTGGAGCAGCATCGGGCGTCAAATGAGTAAGTGAGAGATTATGGTTTTGTTGAGAAAGTTCATCATTGCCATCCAAATGGAGAAGTACTAGCCGTTCGATGGAAGAAGTGGTGGATCAAGGGTTGTTGCACCAGATCATGAGAAGGAATGCCAGGCACGTGATGACCATCCGTAGCTCGGACTGCATGATAAGCACGTAACAAGAATTTTCAGCAAGTTGTCAGTGGTTATATCTACTTTGGTTAGGCATTATTTGTTTAGTTGAAAAATCATTTGATTATAATGACTAGGAAATTTTCTTGAGGCAATATGAATGATAGTATGTAATAGAAATGAAAAGGACAATGAAATGCCTTTGAGTGACTTAATTTGGATCTCTCTCCCTCTTGAACTGGGAAATCTATCTTCTCTTCACTATTTTTTTGAAACATTTCTACATTCTCTCTACCCATTCTCTTCGATTTTGTTGTAAGAAAACCAACCCAGGATTGAATTGAGTTCTTACATGTAACAGTAGAAGAAGAGGATCTTAGGGTAACAGATTGATCCGAAGATGTAGTAGCAATGTTGGATTAAATAGTGGATCGAAAAGTAGAAGCTGATCGATTTTGAGGTCGTACACGTCAATCCTTAATAATGAGGCCTTCCTTTTTGTAATAATTGCAAAACGTTTTTTGGCTATGTTTTTGCAATATGCCTAAATTCCTCGCAGCTATAGCACTGTGGCGGAGCTTTGAATTGTCATTTTTCTTGAGAAGTGTAGGCCACATTAACAATTTCAATATCAACGATTCTTAAGTGAGGCCATGTTAGGAGATGAGATGTTCTTCATGCAAGAGTTCCCCCAAACAAACATCCAAGGATGGGATATGTTGGTTTATTAATACAGCACGAGCGCTTTCAAACTCTAGTCATAGCTTCATAAAAAACAGATCCCTTTGGCTCTAAGAATGAATTTCTTGCAATGCTGTGAGCACTGCCTTGGGACCTTTGATTGTACTAATTTAGCATATTTGCTCCATAAATTAAGGAATTCTAAATAGAATTGTTCAAGGATAGGTTTCCTTGGTGGTAATTTTTGATATCTAGCTGCAACTTGGTAATAAATTCGGCAAAGATAGTCCCATATCTCCTTACCATCGGAAAATGGGCGGAGATTGTTTACTATATGTGGCTCTATAGAACTTGGTAATAAGGAAATAATTCGAGTATTTTTACTTTTCTAAGAACTAAGCTCTCTAGAATCGATGGTAGCTGTAGTTGATCCACCTATATGCCCCCACAAATCCTTTCCCTTAGCAAACATCTTAAATTGAAATTTCCAAGTGGAATAATTTTTTCAATTAACTGAATAATAGAATTTGCCACCGATATCATAGATAGTTAGGGCTAACTTACAGTACCAAAATATCCACTCTCACCGCACTAGTTTGCACCGGAGGATGAAAAAATTACTAGTCATGTGATGATCCCATGCATCACTCAAATATAGGGTCGCTACCTTGTGAATTAGAAATTAGGTTAATCAGTGTTATGGTCTTTGTGTGTGACAAGAAATTGATTGATAAAACACTCCAAATCAAGTCAAAGTCAAAATCAAGGAGGTAGTAGTCGATGATGAAGATGAATCGCACCAAATTGGAGTTGAAGAGGAAGATGAGCCAGTCGAAGTCAAAGCAAAGGAGAGATCCCTCTAGATCAAAGCCAAGAAGAGTATCGAAGAGCACAAACACGAACCAAAGTTTGACCCAAAATCACTGCTAAATTTAGGCAATGGTGAGAGGATGAAAAACAAATATTTTCTCAAAAGATCTATGTTACCAGGATTGATCACCACCCCAAGATATTGATGCCGAAGTAAAAATTTGAAACAACAGTGTAGAATTACATCTAAAGATAACAAAATAAAGGCAAGACTTGCAACAGTTAAGCATGACACAATGCTACGAGTAGCTCTGATACCATGATAAGAATTGCTTTTTAGTTGGAATGCCCACTACCGAGTCCTCTCTTTCCATTAAATAACCTCAATATCTACATAACCTTTACATGTATGAGATCCTAGGATCACATTAATAAATTAGATAATCGTCTAGTTTGAAAACTATATGTATGATTATGTACAAATCTAATGAATTACTTATTCTTTCCTACTTAGCCATGATATGCTGCTTAATTCATGCCCAGAATTGATGCTCAGCTTTATTCTTGCATTTAGTGATCCTCTTCTGCATCCTAATGTCTTTTGTATTCATTTCTTTTTGCAGTTCAATTTTCAGGGAATTATTTCATCTTGTTTTGAGTCACACTTGTCAGTGTATGTAGAGCTGGAGGGGAGGACACTGATGGAGAATCTGGAGAAACTTGTCCAGGTGGTTTGGAAGTTGACCTCATGGACGCTATTTTTCCATCCTAAATGTTTCAGAATTATCATCATGGTTGTTTTTTTCCCCAATAGGAAGAAACATGGGATACTGAAGAGGGAAGTCAGACAAATATTTTATCAAGTAGCATGCAGGTAGTTAACAATTTTCTTTTCCACTTATTGTGGGGCAATGAGTGATTCATTTTGTCATGGGAGCGTCTGTAGTTGGTAGTATCATTTGTGAATTTCTAGAATCATGAACCTGATGAATTGAATTTGTTCTTTGCATGACAGTGGAACCGTTTGAGCAATGCATTTTTCTTTTATGTGGATTAAAGTAATATATGTGAAATGCAATTTCTTGCTAAAAAGAGAGACGGGGACAGGTACAAAGGGACATGGTTGTGTGATACATACCTAAAGGGGAGGATGGGGACGTGCTTACCCCTGCTGCCCCATCCACGAAGAGAAATTCCCACATAAATATATCGGTTTCCAGCCAAGATTGCGTGCTAATGGTCTGAGCTCTTCAAAAATGTTGTAACCTGATTTTTAATCTTTGCAACCTCAAATGGACTCAAGATTGTATCTAGTGCCCTTCTATTATTATCTTCTCCTGCATTTAAACTTTAGCACCTCACTACGTAAGTCGTCCAATGTTCTCTTTCATGAAGCCTGGAATTTTTCAGATGTCCAGAATTTCTTTTGATTTTAGGCTGTGTGTTCCCATGTCTTTGTTTCCAAGATTTTTTGGTTTTTTCCATGGCTCATGCTATGCTACCTGCTAAAAAAATATGATTAATAATATTTATGAATGTAATAAGAGTTGTTACTATATGCCAGAGATCTTGTATGTAATTATTACATCTGGTTAGTGTAATATAGCTAAAAGTAGTTGATTGTTACATGTTCAAATTGTAGGTTTCATTTTTTATTTTTAGTCACCCCTTCAATTTATATAAAATTTTGGCATTTCACTGGTTCTGGATTTTTGGTTTTATCAGCTACTAAAAGGACAAAAGCTGTATTAACTAAAGAGTTTTAAAGGGGCTTTGAAATCTGAAAATTTATTGGTAAGTGGAAGTAAACTGTATTCAAGAAAATCAATTTCCTTAATATAAGATATCGTAGAAGTTGCTGATTGATACCTATGAAGCACGGACACCGACACAGGTTATGGACATGATACGACACCGACACGCCAACGTGCTATTTTATAAAAATTAAAAATACGATACGTTGGGGATACGTAAACTAAAAGTATAGTTTATAATATTTTTAATTGATAAGTAATACTATTTTATACTTAATTTGTGGATTATCACCTTCATTTGTGATGAAAAAATTAAATCCTTGCTCCACCAAAGATCAGCTGTGTTATCGCCTTCACTTGTTTCACCTTTGTATCCGTCTTATCTTTCTCCAGTCTTAGCTCTATATCCTATGAAAATTTGGTGAAAAAAAAAGTATCACCTACCATGACAGAAGAAGTCTTTCTTGACAAATATTCCTGGGAAGTGGGGACTATTGACAGAAATAAAAGAGAGAGGTACTACGTTAAGTTTTTAAAATTATAAAACAGCCTACACTTTTTAAAATTTACAAAATGACCCACAATTTTTAAAAAACTATAAAATTATTCAAAATGTCCAAAATGCGTCCAAAAGGTGTCGGAAAGTGCCAGACAAAAAAAAAAAATAACACACGTCGGAGTGTGTCCGACACGTGCTAATGCGTCTAGGGTGTGTCAGTGTCGGATACCGACACTTAAAGCCTGAAAGAGTGTTCATGCTTCCTAGATTGATACAAAATTCTTAGAAGCAGCAAACTTCTGTCACTTAGATAAAAGAAAAAGAATGTAGGCCAGATATTGCAGCATTTGGTGGAGAGTGATTTGATTGAGTTTCATGCTAAAAAAGGGAAGGAACAAATCTAGGAAGACTTTGAAACTTTGCTGAGGTAAAAAGGGACACATCAGTTCTTTAAGTTTTTGAGGATATCATCTTGGTTAATTGTGACGCAAGAAGAGGCCTCATATGTTGATGTTGATTCAGAAAATAGGAGGTAAGGGCAGCCTGATGCACCAAGCTCCCTTGAGGCTCGGGGTAAGAGGAAGGATTGGGTCACTTTGGGTCTATCATACGTGATTTCACCTTATATATGCAATGACTTTTTCCACAATTGAATCAGTGATCACTAGGTCACAACTCTACCACTGCACCAAATCTCTTGTTCAAACCAAAAAGTAGGAGGTCCTTAACCATTTCTTGCAATGCAATAATATAACGAAAATTACAATTAATTAATATGCTTTATCTGTTATGGTGCTGGCATGTTGTCTAGTTCACTTTTCTATGAATAAAGTGAATCATAAAAGGTCATTGTACAATTGCAGAAAGTGTTGCACATATAAAATGAAGAATTGTAAGATATTCTCATTTGATCACTTTGGAAATTATTTTGATCACTTAAATTTTCTTAAAAGTATGAAAATAAAGAACACAATGAAAGGGTAAAAAATTACATTTTTAGTTCAACCGTTTCTGTAATATTATTTCATGTCTTGATAGCAATTTATTTGTATTAAGGGCCAATATTGTTCCATGGACAGTGTTTTCCCGACCACCATCTAAAGATGATGTATTAGATTTGATAATCAGTGCTTTGGATGTTAATTATCATTGTAATTTTATAATTTATTGAATCAACCAGGCCACCCTTTGTTATGATGTGAAACCTTTCTGATTTCATCTTTCAATTGGCATATTAGATGTTGGTATTAAGCATTTGAAATTCATTTGTTTCATAAACTACATGAAGTTTTATCATTTTATGTAGGTCTTTCTGATTATCAGGCGGAGCTTAAAGCGATGCAGTGCTCTGACAAAGAATCAGACATTATTTAATTTGTTTAAGGTGCATTTTTTATATTCATAATTGGAGTCATCCAAACTATTTACTAGATCTTTTCCCATCCTTTCACTGTATTTCTTGTGTTATATACTTTGTTATGTAGCATAACTCACCGGCAACTATCATTAATATTGCAACTTTAGCAATCTTCCTACTGTGAGGGTGCCTTTTGATAATAAGCAGAATTCTGCTTGATGTTGATTGAAGGGAGATCTGTGGTTTGGGCAATTGTTGGTCTGAGCACACTTTCTTCATGTTGCTCTTTGTTCATTGATGGGAAGAAGGATTAATTGAATCCTTGTGGTAAAAAAGAAGTAAAGTGGCAATCTGAGACAAGCTTTTTTTTTTTTCTTTCTTGTACTTTCCTTACTACATGCCATTTTTTCTTCTCACAAAATATGTCCAGATATTTCTTTTTTGTGGTTGGCACCAGCTGTACTCAAAGTTCACATAGATTATAGAATTTCATTTTCATGTAAAAAGGCATAATTGATTGTGTGCTTTGATCTCTCTCTAATTTAAGAAGATAATCTTTTTATTGAGGAATTTGGTTATGAAGTTGCCGTCTGGAGAGCTGATTATCTTTTCATATAGGAGAAGATTAAGGCTCATTGAAAACTGTTGTTTGTGGTCTGCCAACTCATATTTTGTCTCTATTTTCCAGTAAGGTTGGGAGTATGCAAGATCAATTTCATTTGAGTTAGTTTCAGCATGACTTCCAATACTTAACTGGGTCTCGCAAAATAACCAATTGCAAGAGGCTTGGGAATTAAAGACTTTGTTTTTAAAACCAAGTCGTTGTATGAAAGTGGTTATGGTGGTTTACTGTGGGGTAGAAAAAGCTGATTATTATTTTAAAAAAAATCTTTGGAGGGAAATTTGTTAACAAACTGCTAGATAAAGGAAAAAGAATTGTCTAATTAGAATAGGTTGCTGACACAAACGGGTATATCTATGGAGTTGCATTGCAAAACCACTGGAAGCGTTCTTTGGTTTTGTTTCCTTTGGTGTAAGTGATGAACTCTTTTTTCTTTTATCAATTGTTCTTTTGCACGTCCAGTTCAGGGAAAGTCTCTGTGCCCCTGCTCGGTGATCAACTTATTTATTCTCCTAATTGGCTCCCTCTGAGATGCCTTGGCTGTGGAGCATTATCCTGAGTAAGCAGAATTATTACTTTAGCTCCTTTTGTACAAGGATTCTCATTGAAATTGGGAGAGTTAAAGGTTTTCCTTCAGATTATTTATTGCTTTCTTGTGATTGATGGGAAAACGGATTAGTCAAGATGGACATTTGTCTTATAGGATTCCTTTTTTATTACAAGCTTTTATGATGATCAATCCATGAGGCATTGTGGCCTGGAAAAGGGCTTTTTATGGAGAAGATCTGAAATCCAAAGCCCCATTGACGGTCTTATTTTCACTTGGGAACACACAAAGGGCTTATCTACAATCAACAACCTGTAAAGAAGAGGAATGGCTTTGACTGATGCTTTTGTTGTCTGTGGGTGCTAAATCATTGAGGGAAGTCATTTTGAGATGAGAGCTGAACTTATTTCTTGGATTTTAATTCATTTCATTTTTTTTTTAGATTTTTGTGGAGAGGGAGAATTTACTAGCTTTGGCGGGCGAGGATTTATCCTCATAAATTCTTAAAGACTGATGGCTAAGAACTCTTTGTTTTTGGTTAATGGCTCTTTTCATTCTTGCTGCTTGCATATTGTAAATTTTGTTGATAGTTTGTGCTTGTGTTTGGGAGTAAATTCGGGCGATCTACATGTTGAGCAGATATCTTTTTGTATTTGGTGGATCTCTCCTAGGCATCTGGATCACTAAATTTATCTGTGTTTCCTCATTAATGAAAAAGAAGTTCTATCTTTACACAATGGTAACAGAAAAATTGCAGAGTAAATGACGTCCAAGCTGAGAACCAAACTCTTTATATTTGTGAATACAAAAAAGTTGACGTATATGGCATGTTTATGAAATTGATCTTATTCTCCTTTCTGTTGGCAGGTCTTTGAAAAAATTCTGAAAGCATATGCAACTAAACTGTTTAACAGACTGCCAAAAGGTGGAACAGGCCTTGTAGCTGCTGCCACTGGAATGGATGGTCAGATAAAGGTGGTAGCTTTATTCTTGTGAGCATTTTCTTTCTTCTCTCCTCATTCTACAGTAGACAATTGACTTTGAATTTTACTCATTGTTTTCATCATCAAGCAGACATCTGAAAGAGATGAGCGGTTGATCTGTTATATTGTTAATACAGCTGAATACTGCCAGAAAACGGTTAGTTTTCATCAGATAACCTTCTTGTACTAGTGGAATGAATTCTTTCCTTTTTTACGTTTAAACAAATCTATCATGCTTGAAAAGTTGTGTATTTGGTGTAGGGCTGGTCCTGTATGAAATTGATTGAAGTATGTTTTAATGACAAACCCTTTTGTTTGATCTTGTGCTTGAATTTATTTTTCTACTGCCACCATTCAGTTAATAGGTCCTTTTGGTAAAGTTGTACTTATTCAATGAAATCCCCAACCAAGAAAAACCATGCTTTCTTATTGTCCTCACTGAAAAATGTCTATTAGATGTTTTCTTGATGAGCAATAAGTATTATAATGGGAAGCAGTGCCCTCACAATTTTGTCCTGATCTGATCCTCTATTTTAATGTTCCAAATTTTTAATTTTGAGCAACAGAATCAGAGTATGTAAAATGGCATGCAACAATTTCATGAAACTAAAAGGGAAACCATGGTTGCATGAGTTTGCAGCAATCTTGAAAAAACTATGCTCTTGATGTTGATGTCTTCCCAAGTTAAGGGTCATTGTTTTTATATCTTCAACTAGATGATTGATTTTCTTGTTTTACTTGCTTCTTTGTGTCCTCTTTTTTATCCTCCTCATTCTTTCTCCGAGTATTTGCACTTGACTGGCTTGCTTGATGAAATTTCCACAAATTAGGATTTCTTAGAACCTATGTTATGAAGAAAAGCATACTTGATTTGTGGCTGTTCAGGATTAGAGTGCAAAGCTTTCAAAGCATTCGCACACACGTGCTCATAGAGCTGTAAAACCATGCACTTCATTCCACAATATATAGCAGATTATGTATGGTACCTTTCTAGAACTTTGTTTAAAAATGATAATCCCTTTCTAGGCTTTTCTCTCTGTAAATTTGTTGTTTTTTGATTTCTGAGTTCATTTCCATTTTTCTGCATTAATTTATATCTATCTTAAATCTCCTACTTGACCTACATGCCTCTTGGCTTTTCAACAGAAGCTGGGAACTTCATAAATAGAGGTGTTTCGCTTATTGTTCTTCATCCTTTCTTGTTTCTAATTGCTGTTTAAGTAAGCATACGTGCTCTTCACATGCTTAGATGCTCTTGGAATGATGGTTTCTTATAATTCTTTCTATTAATAGATACACAGATGCACAATCTCATTGCATGCTGGCAGAAGAGCAGAGTACTGTTGATGCAAATATTAGCCAATATGTATCAATATTTGACCCATAATATCGATATTTTCTGATACCACGATAAGATCGTGATATGTTTATGTATTAGCTGATATTTTTAAATATTGGTTAATACAACCCTGTCAAGTTACTATTTTAAGAATTTTTTTTCCATCCGATATATTCAAACTGATATATATTGCCCAATATGTCCTATACCTAAATGATAGCAAGACTAATACTAATATTTTCATTCATGGGAAATATGGTTTATGAATTTTCCCAATAAAGAGAGAGAAAGCTTGCTGACTGACGAGAACAATATAGCTACCAGCAAAATCTTTTTGCTATAGAAAATGAGAGATGCAAAACCCTTTTTTTTTTTTTTAAGGTGAACTCAAGAAAAGGATTTTTATTAGCTTAAGAAAGAGAAGACAAAGGAATTTATACTGTGCAGCTTTGATATGACAACAACATTATAGATAGAAAGGAAGGATTTAGGAATATTGCCAATGAATAGTCACAGGAAAATACATCATGATTTTCCGAGTAACATTAGATCTATAGTTGTTTAACTGAGTGTAAAGGAATTGCAAGATGGTATTAGTGTCTGATGTTACAGTTAAAAAAAGGGAAATAGTCTGGTATTGTGGCATCTCAAATCCGAATCTCCAAACCCGACCTGAGCCGACCATGTAGAAAACTCAAGTCATAAATGATCTTTTTAAATATATCATAGTTAAAATATCCACAATAAATATCATCTCCTAGAAAACAAGAGAAAATTTAAATATCCATAGTTTTATAACTTTTGGAAACGCAATTCCAATATGATATCCAAAAAAAAACTAATAAGACAATAGAGGAGCCTTGTAAGTTTTTTTATCATGAAGCTTTTTGATGTAGGGAGGGGGAAAAATTAGAGAGAAGAGTAATAGAGAGGTAGAGATAAGAATAAAGACTAGAGGGGTAGAGGTAATAAGGAGAAACAACCAAGGGAGAGAGGGGGAAAGGAAAGCACAAGTGCTCAATTGCAATCAATTGCTCAAAACTTTCATTTATCAATCATCAATCATCAATGATGCAAAATAAGAGCATATGGTCTTTATAAAGAAAATATTAGGTTTAAGATAATTTGGTAACAAATTATCTATTACTAAAAATAAGAAATCGTAATAAAATAAAATCACAATAAGATAAAACATAATAAAATCAAGCTAGAATATTGTCCAATAAGAAAAATAAATAAAAGCAAAAAAAATTATAATATCTTCTAAAATTTTCTTGAAATATTGGATGTGATATCCGCATCAATTCTCCCTGAGTGGTTAGAATTCAACCCCGTCGAGGAAACCTTCTGTAGGAAACTTCCCAACCGCAAACCGAGCAGCGGTACAAGCGGCCACCAACGTTACTAGACATGTGGGAGGGGAGCCGAAATTGGACCGAGTTGCTAATATTGTCTTAAAGGACATGACTTAGGCCTGAATATGTGCAATCTTGCGGACTCTGATAGAGTTGCAATATACCTGGGTCAAATTAGTGGGGATGATCTCGTTGCTGGTGGGGTGGTGATATTGCTGAAGGCGAAAAAGGGTAGGACTTTATCTCTACTACCAATTTGATGTAGAGAGGAGAGAAAAAGTAAAGAGAAGAGTTATAGAGGGGTAGAGACAAGAACAAAAACTAGAGGGGTAGAGACAAGAATGAGAAGACACCAAGGGAGAGAGCGGAACAAAAATTAGAGGGGAATTGATGGTTGATTGATGAATGACTGTTTGATAAATTGATTACAATTGAGCAATTGTAACTTCTTTTCCTCTCTCCCTTGGTGTCTTCTCCTTCTTGTCTCTACACTAGTAGTCTTTGTTCTTGTCTCTATCCAATATAGCTATTCTCTATACTTTTTTCTTCCTTCCTACATCAAATTGATATCAGAGATAAAAGTCCTATCCTTTTTTCTTTGCTTTCAGCAACA
>JAOVVI020002911.1:5768-20058 GCA_028571085.2 Nepenthes alata | reverse complement strand
CATTTGCTTTCCTTGACCTGCATTTGTTTTCGCAAGGGTTAATTATACATGTATATCAGTAGCCAAATTCTAGAAAAAGGACCATATTCATTGAAACAAACCCTAGATTAGCAGTTCTAACTAATTTCAATTCGCACTGGACCAATGCAAATAAATGTTTTATTTGCTTATCCCAATTTAACAGCCAACAGAATTACATTACATAGATTCAGCTTTAAGAACAATATTTCAGCCAGCAATATTTAAAGTCTAGCATTAAAAATTAGTAATATCAAAATGCATGATAGGCCAATTGACTAAGTTGGATTACATAAGCTAAAAATATAGATTTTAGTGCAACCAAATAACTAGCCAATAAGATGCTAGAAGAGGCCGTCAATTTCCCTTCCAATTGAAGCATTCTGTACCCACCATTGTAGCTGAAATCACATTCTGTCAACCAACCTTGGAAGCCAAGAAGTGGAAAAAATCCTAAAATAGACCAACTGCTTCGACAATTAAGCTAGAAACTGATCTGTTAACTGACCTGTGTGTGCCAACTATGCAAAGGGTTCCTTACTCATGAAGCTATATGAAACCGACTGAGGAAATGTAAAAATACATTTGCTTGCTTCCAATGAAGTGAAAACACAAATCCACTAAAAGAATGATAGACCGAGGAGATAGGGGGAGGGAGATAGCATTTTCCATGTCTTGAGAGCTAGTGAACTGAAGCTTGGAGACTTTGGTTTGTGTCTTAACTGATTGTTCACTGCCTTTGTTATTTTGACATATACTTTGAAGTGGCAGTTTGCTGCTTAAATCAGCTTCCTTATTTAAAGTTACCCGTCGTTTGTTGCCAAGTATTTTATTTTTACTCTGTTAATTAATACCTTAACTTCTCCGTTAATACTTATCCCTATCAAATTTGATCCATAGTTTAATTCAACTGGTTTTATCAAATGATTGTTCAAGTAAATTATCTTATTATTCTCAAAATGATTTTAGTGGTTTTTCATGTTATTCTACATTGCTGTTCCATAACATGGTATCCGATCAGCCTTCTCAATACAGTTTTGTAAATTATCATTTTGAAAAATCAAGTTTTAGTTTTCTTTATTCTTTTGAAAAGACACTGTTCACTGTTTTGTCAAGGTGATGAGTTCTTTCATTGGCTATAGTATCTATGCTGCCCTTTGAATGGTATTACAGTGACCTCTATATCATGGGCACACTGCTTTCAGTCCAGGCCCCTCTATTGGCTTGTCACAGGGATTGTATGCAGCCTTCTATTGACAAAGACAAAGGTATTGCACATGACAACAATGCCTTAACCTCCATATGTTTCTGATACTCGATTTCTGACTGTTCTGTTTTAAAAATGTATCGTTCATATCTTAGTATTTTGACTCTGTTCTTATTTCTGTGAAGCTATTATTTCCTTAATCAAATTTCTTAGATATTTCTGGACTATCGCAAATATTGGAAAGTGTTCCATAAAATCATATGTTTTGAACCATATGACTATTTTAAGTTATATGCCCAACCTAGTTTACCTATTTTTCTAGTGGTGCGATTATGTTCACAGTTTTTCAGGTGAGTTACATGAGCTCTTGGTTATTATGGGGAGATTCATGGCCTTCTACTATGGACCAAATTGCAGTGGAAGTTTACAGTTGGATGGCAACTTCTGTAAAAGATGAATTTGATTATTTATTAAAAATGAAATTAAAGGTACTGAAAATCATGATGTTTTAATCAGTTAATTAAAGATTGTCCTATCTGCTCTGCTAACTGGGCATACTACACATGCATTTAACCCTGAGCTTGCTGCGAATTGGGAAACGACTCACTTTGTCAGGAGTTGGATCATGACAACAACACGTCAAGTTACACTGGCTAGACCATCCAAAAGTAACCACCATCTATTTGCATGAAAATAAGATATCTAGCTTAATGGAAGAAGCTTGCTACCCCTCAACACATCATTCAATTTTTTTTGAACATGCCACTCAAAAACATATTTGTCAGGTTTGCTACTCTGCTTGAACAAATGCCAAACAATAGGGAAAGGCAAAATAGAACCCACTTGAAGATTAACAGTCACTACAAACCTTCAATAATTAAATCTGGATATATAATTTGACCATTTCTCAGGTGAAATACTCATCACAGTTGTTTTAAAAATGACTACATGATATAATCCTCAACCTCAAGCTAGTCAAAATTGCATGGAAAATCCTTTTGGCCTGATATAGAACAAGGTAAAATGAAGATGTGTTTGCACTTACAATAGGGAAGCACAAGCTTGTATTCATTGGATAAGAGTTGCAGAACAGCAGCATAATACTTATGATTTTTGGCGTCTGCCTTTTCCCTTGGTAGTGGGTTTCAACAGTTGCAAAAGATTGGTAGATCCTAGTGCTCATAAGGCTCAACATAATAGTAACCGGGACTTTCTTGAGATATGGATTAATATGGAGGGAAAGGAAGTTTCCAGTCAATAAAAATGGAGATTGATGGAACCTTCATTGAAGTAATCAAGGAAATATTAAAGTCACTAGCAACAAAAACCATAAGAAGAGAATGGTATGAGGTAAGATGCCCAAAGAGCCAACTTGAAAACTAACATGAGAATCAGGGTAGGCATTGCATTGATTTAAGGAGTCCTGCGATGATTGCTAATGAAACCGAATCAAACACAAACAAATGATCAGTTGTTCATAATTGTTGGGTGCAAGAAGGCAAGCATGAGTTTGGAGTATCTCCACTTCACATCTACTTTTTGTCAATACTATGATTCTTTCAAAGGTATAATGTGGCTAATTATCTCCGAAGGTATTCCTCTTCCTTGAGGTTGTTTTGGATCTTAAAGCTAACCATCGAAGAAGAAAATTTCAATAGGTGATGGTGATTCTCTGTCTGTTATACTTTACGGGGTGTGAGCAAGGGAATCTACCACCACCAATTGTTGACTTCCTTAGTATGCCAGATTTAATCAGTTCAGAATCTCATCGCCCAAGGCTGAAAGAGATGGCCTGGGTTAAGAATTTGTCTTTGGACGTTCAAGCTAAGTTATTTAATAAGGTCTTATCCTACTAATTAATTAGAAATCCTTTTTCCAATCTCCTCCTAGGAGTGCCCTGTCTCGCACTAAGATCTAAAGTGGCAGGGGTCAAGACTAAATTTTGCAGGGATGGGAAGTGAAGGGTCTATGGAATGGGTGATGAAGGGATACACCCCGTGTGGGCTCAAGAACAGAACGAATGAAAAACAACAAAAGAAGGAAAACTCATTCTGTGTTTCAGAATAGATAGTCCTACTTCACCTATAATATACTTTACTTTCTCATAATATCAACTAAAGTTTAATCCTCCTGATGGAGGGGGAAAAAAAGGAACTAACTTTCAATATCCATCCAAAGTTAGAGGTTAAACCTTAGCGCTACAGCAAGTTGTTCATTGTGGCCTAAAAGTCATGGGTTTGTACCACAGAAACAACCTACCTACGATATAAAGGGTAAGAGTAACTACATCTGACACTCCAAAGACCCCACAATAAGAGATGCTTCTACAATGTGCACAGCAGCCCTATATCAATCCAAAGAGAAGCTAGCATTAACTATTTCCGTTTTTGCTGATGACAAGTTGATATAATGTAAAGGAGAATAACCTTAATTTGTTTTGATGCACCTATACTATCTGGTCAACAGATTTATTGGAGTAATCTTCTACACTACAAGAAATCCTCTTGTAGTCGATGTCATGGGAAACAGCAGAACAATAACGGGGAATCTATAGTTGCATCAGAAAAGATGGATGAAATGTTGGAGATGCTACAGGTTAATAAGGCACTGCTTCAAGGTTTTATTGAGAATTCAGAATACTAGAGTCCTGTGGGGAAATAGCTTAATTGACATTACTTCAGAGATGCAGAACAATGGGCTGTTTCGAAAGGGAGGACATCATATTGGGACTGAAAACACGTATAGGAGGCAGTGGCTAATGCATCCGGCAGGTAAATGACTCCACGCCCTAGCCAACCCTCAGCACAAAGGAAATCATAATAGGTGAGCTTTCATTTATCATTTCATTTTTCTGACTATTGTCAGGGAGACCATCACATGCTATGACATCCAAAGCCAAACTTCTAAGCAACTGGAATAAAAGGACAAATTAAAATATTAAGCAAGCCTATGAATACTGGAGAGAAAAGACTTAGTAATATGATATGGAAACTAGCTTCTTCACCAAAGCTACATCTTATTGATTGGTTAGCTATGAACAATGGCTTACACATCCGTAGGTAAGCCAAAAGAATGGCAAATTATCCCTCTATTCTATGTAATCAAAAGAATGAGGGGAAATTATCCCTGCATTAACTCTGAAATCAAAAGGATGAAACATAAAACATCCTTCCTTACGGTACAGTTGAAAGGATTAATTCAATAAATAAGCAGATTTCTCACCAAGAGTGAATTTCAAACAGAGTTCTCTAGCATTGTGATTTGTGACAGGCAGCCCACAAGTTGAAAGTCTCAGATACACAGAAAATCTCAAATATAACAGTATGCACTATGATCCGCTATTCAATAGACAACTTCTAATGGGCTGAAATGAACAGAATATCACAAACTGCCCACTGATAATTGACCAAGAAGAATCAGGAAACACAACGTAGACTCCAGAATTAGATCATTACGGTTAAAACAAATAAAGCAAACCACTAGAAGATATGCAAACTTTGTACAGTGAAGATTGCATTAACGATCAAATCCATTCAGATGACAAGCAAGAAATAGGGCACCTTCTCTAAAATCTAATCAAAAGAGTAATCCCCAGATTCATAGCAACATCTGAACTTACTTGCACTAGGTTCAATTCCTGCTCTTCATGCAAACGAGCAATTCTAGCAGGTGACTTCCAAACAAGAACCAAGGTGTCGAACACACTACAATTATTCTGCAGCCAGGATGGCATCAATTTCACCAAAGTTTTGATAAGAGCGAGCCCCTGGAAATAAGCATCTGAAGTTACTCCAGAGTTGGCAGATGATAAATTAGAAGCCTCCGCTAGAGGAGCACTGAGGCCCTCATCTCCCACAAGGACTGCTGGCACAGCTGCAGATCCTGACGGAAGTGGTGCATCTGATTTTGACACAAATTCTGGAAATGCACTAGCTAATATTTTCTGGGGTGACTTTGCAAGTTCCTCCCTCAAGGCCTGACCAGCATCTGATCGGATTATATACATAAACCTGAATTATGCATTCCAAGAAAAGATTATCACCCTGACAAATAGGTCAGTCAAAATATACTTCATTCAGATTCTAAACCTCACCGTCTATAAAATTTTGGCTGACTCAAACGAGCAAGAAAATAGTCAACCGCAGCTGTTGCATATCTATTCAGAAATTTTGTAAGTGGAAGGCGATATGGACTATTGATCTCACTGTAAAATTGTCCTGGTGGAAGTGCCACCTCCAAATCAATAGTAAGGGTTACAAGTTCATCAAGGAACTTCCCGGCGGCATTGGGGAGAAGGTGGAAAAGCTCAATAATGGCTGCAGAAGTATTAGACATCACTATAAGCAACTACAAAGGCAACCTACACTGAAACAATTATTTAACTCACCTGCTGCAATTTTCGGCTCCTCTCCAGCTTTCCATTGTTTCTGACTCTGGGCAAGCTTCTCAGGTTCTAAGAACTTTTTTAGGTGTTCCAACAATTTACCACCCAGGGTGACATTAAACCATGTAGATAGAAGTTCCAGCAGACGGGCCAGACCTTGAAGAAGAGGCATGCTAAGATTTTTTGTATGCGCAAG
Source organism: Nepenthes alata (assembly GCA_028571085.2). Taxonomy (NCBI): domain Eukaryota; kingdom Viridiplantae; phylum Streptophyta; class Magnoliopsida; order Caryophyllales; family Nepenthaceae; genus Nepenthes; species Nepenthes alata. Next base: position 14,253 of record JAOVVI020002911.1, on the reverse strand, counting down.
GTTGACTAATATGGGTCTAAGGCTGCTCTGCAGAAGTTCTTTTGGCATCCTCTGCTGCTGAATAACCTAAACTATAGTAAACTAAAAATGATCAAGATTTCGATCCCAAAAATGTCACGCATAATAGACAAATAAAAGTTCTGTCACACCACCACAAAGGTTCGTAGCAGTACAGCTGCAAAAGATAATTATGCTCTGTGATCACATCAAGACAAGTAAAACTGAAACTGCAATAGCATATTCAACATGTATCTGGTCCACACGTATAGGCTAGACAACCTAAAAAAACCGTGTCTTTTGCAAGATCTCACAATTTCTAAAGAACCAATCACTTATAAAAGCAATGTATTGGATAGACCATTTAAAAAACCATGACTTGTGCGAGATCTCACGATTTCTAAACAACCACTCACTTCTAAAAGCTTACATTAGAGAGAAATGTTAAACATTTAGCAAAAAACTCTAGCACTCTCCGGTCTAAGTGGGCCACTTTCAGGTTCTGCACATACACATTACATACGCAGCTATATCACTAAAGAGCAACAGCCTAGTGCTTTGGAAGTGAGATTGTTTTCTTTTATAGCATGTTAAACAACCAGTCAATAGAAAAGCTCAGGCTTGTAGAAGAACAGATTTGTTAAATAATTATCTGACGAATAAAATATTAAAAAGCCAAGAATTCCATTCCCTCTAAAATTGCAAAAATTCATCATTGCACAACAAAAATAGAGACCAACAAACAAATTTGCTCAGTGATCATCAAACACATTACTTGCAGAAGCGTTAAAAAAGGAATGTCCCTCCACCATCAAGAGACATCATGCTTCACAACACATGTACATCGAGAATAAATAATAGTTTAACATATGAGAAAAAAGCCTTAGACAAGACCTGTCTTAAGCCCTCCTTCGCAACAGCAACAATTTCAGGTGTGCGACATGTTAAGGACTTGAAAAACATTGAAATAATCTTAGCACGCAAATCAGCATGATTTGCGGTTTTAAAATCCGCCCAAGCCATTGCAGTGCAGAGTAACTCAATGCAAGCTGTTCGAAGTTTATTCAGAGATGTTGCCACTTTGGGGTTCATAAACTTCACAACCCACACATTCTCATCAGCCTCCGCAATCTGCAAAGCCTCTTGTAGAAAACTAACTAATTCTTGCGTCAGCTTTAGAAGGGGGGGCCTCAATGCCAAGCAGAAATTTAAGGCAGCAGCCGTCCCAACCTACAAGCAATGCAATATTCTAAGAAGCAAAAACTTTGCGATAGCACAACGGTAACACACGAATTTTTCTTATCATTTACCTGCTGATCAATAGTCTTCACCCGAAGTGGTCGAATTATAAGAGGCTGAAGTAAGGGTTGATACAAAGGCTCAAGTAACTCAGATACCTCACTTCCAGTTCGACTAGCCAGCAGAGCTAAACATGATTGTACATTCTTCCTCACATTCATTGATGCATTGGCATTGAACAGCTCTGACGCAAGATATTCAACAACTCCCTGAAAACTTTGCCTACGAGATTCACCGTTTGCTTCATCAACATTATTGACAACTCGAAGGACCTGTGTAAGCACCTGACTAGTCTCTTCCTGCTCTTTATTAGCATATATAGGAAGCCTTTTGAGAACATATATCAATGCACGAACAACTCTAACTTGAAAATGACATAAAGTCTCAACAGTCACCTTCCCTACCAAAGCACCTAGTCCAATAACACCTCCCATTTGTGCCTGCCACGTAATTCCATAGCACAAATGCAGAAGACGAGGCAGAAGTTGTTCAAAAACAGGGACACGAACACTCAGGGGTGGTGAATAAACAGGGTTCATTGAGGGGCTGGAGATAATCATAGGAGTACTAGGACCACCCCTCGACATCACCAAATCGTTATGCCTTGAACGAGCCAAGAACAAAAGGGATTCAGAAAACACATTTAATGCATTAAGAGCAGCTTTCGCGTGAAGCCTGTTTTCATCTGCTAACACCTCCACCAAGGCATCTAAGAATATCAAGGGATCCAGCTCTTTTAATGTAGAACTGGTGCTACTTCTTGGCCTTGCACTAGCATTGATATTTGATGAAGGCATAGGACCTACAAGCGTTGCAGCTGTGGCTGAAGTGATAGTATGATCAATATGAAACATCATAGCAAAATGGCGGCAAATATTGATGATAAAATCATCTCTGGGATCTTGAAGATCTGGCTCAGCGCTGGAAGCAATTATTGTCATCAAGAGGCTCTTGAAGACAGACTTCTCAGCCATAAGCTGTGTCTTGGTTTTTACACCAAAATCTGCCTGAAATCATGCATCATTCATTGTTGCATTTGTCTTCATAGACTAACTCAATAACAAGATATAAAGATAGCTACACCATTCAAAAGTATGTACATAAAGGTAAAATTATAATGATAGCAGGTGAAAAAAAGACAATATAAGAGTACTTGATTTCAGCACAGACATGGTAGATAATCAAGACATAGATATAGCATAGTGAGTAGGTAAGTTCAATGATTAATCAAAAATAGGCAATAGCAAGTGGACAGGTAATGTTAGGGGCACACCACAGCACTGGCAACTATAGCAGGACTTCTACTTCTTGAGTCCTATTACATAGCTCTTGAAAAAAAATCATCAGCACATAATAATATACTAGTCGCAAGGATGGCCTCTTTACAAGGTTCATGCTGCAAGAAATAAAAACAATCATGCAGTGGGGCATAGTTGGCATACACTCAAAGATGCCATTTAGCAAGCTAACCTTGTTGTCCGAAGTCTCAGACCTCCGCCAAGACCAATCAACAGAGGAAACCAACAGAGCTGACAGCTTTCCGGGTGTGGAATCCTCATCTGAAATGTTTCCTGGCAAATTGAGCTGAGATGATAAGCAAACACGAAGGAATCTCAAAGCTTGTTTTCTGTAGAAAGCATCAACAGCCCCATTTTTCTGCATAATAGTCGCAATAGCTAGGCTTACACAACGATCCAAAGGCACCAAGAAGGGGGTTCCAGGCTTAAATGTAAGAATAACACGAATTCCATGCTCTGGATTTTCCTTGCATTCAAGAGGCAGAGGCTCTTTCAAAAAGCGCCTGTTACGACCACCTAACTTCCCAAGAAGCTGTAGAGATTTTCCACCCCAAGGGTAAGGTCCAGGCCTTAAGTGAGACCACAGAGCTAATATCACCTCTGACATGACATTAGCCATACTGGGTTCCAGGAAATCAGGATTTAAACTATCTATCCAAAATTCTAGAGTCCTTAGACCTAAACTGACAAGGTCATGACTTCCTTTCAAACATAAAACAAGAGGCTTCATGAGACGAGAAAGGAATGGTAGCAGGGAGCTTAAACGTGCAGGCAAGGTCAAGCACAGCTCCAGCAGAAGATCTCTCATATCTTCCCCAGATGGCCCCTCAAGCATAGCCAATAACATATTCAAGCAAGGTTGCAGCATAGGTATCAAGTCTCGCAATATAAGTTCAAATTTCCCTCCCGCAAGAGCACGGAACATTGTTCTAAGAAGCTGCAGATAACCAACAGGTTTTTCAACTTCGATTGCATTTTTCATGCAAGCTTCGATAATAACAGGCACATGAGGGAGCAGTACACGCTCAGAATCAGAAGGGAACTTAGTGACAGCAGCAAATAGCAAATGAAAGAGATATAAAGCCAATTTTGCCGCAGGTGACTCTGGTTGTTTCAGTACATCAAGCTTATTGCTAACAAGAAAATTGACCAGAACATCAGCAAATGGCCGGAAGACCTTGACTGCTTGCAGAAGAGTAGAAAATATAAGAACTAGCTGAGTGTTAGAAATCATGCACTCAAAAAGCTCTGGCATACAAAGTGAGAACATGTCCATTAGATCGCGAGGTTCCATAATAGCTAGCATTTGGGAAAAGAGGTGAAGCATTTCTCTTTCCTCATCCTTATCCTTGAAAAGAGCTAAGCAATGCACACCACTCTTCAGAACACCAGAGGCTTTCCATACCTGCAAAGATACAAGAGAAAAGACATAAGATCAACTTGATAAAAAGGATTTCTACATCTAATCATACTATTTCAATACCTCGTCTTCTCTCAAGCCTTTAAAAGCTTGTGACACTGGCAAACCAGGCGCCAGTGATACGAGCATCTGTGGATGTGCCCCATGTGTGGCAGCTGAAACCTGAATTACATCATCGTTACACAAATTTAAGAGAATTGGCTATATAATAAAGGAGGCATTACATCTTGAACATAGCTTTGTTTGTCTAATACAGAGAGTGGAATGAAATGGAACAGAATAGAAGGAAAAAGCATTACTGTCCATCCCTTTGGTTTATCATAAACAGAAGGAGATTTTTAGTTGTTTGATTCTTTCCTTCCAAATTCCACCCTTTAGGAAGGGTAACAAAAGGTAGGCCCAATAAGAAAGCTTTCCGCTCCATTCCAACCACTTACTCTTCATTTATGCAAACCGAGTGTTAATAATTCAGAGACCTGTGAACGTGGGACGTGAGCATGAGTTATACTCCAAATTATAGTCTTCATTCCTGCAGATACATCCAACCAGAGTAAATTATATGTAGAACAAATCTATCTCACAAAAAGGGGCAGCTGATTCGGACTGATGAAGAATGAAGGGAAAAGGAAAACAACAATTGGAAGGAAATAAATTACCCATAACCAAAGTCCTAATTAGTTGCTTGCAATCATTAACTTCCTTGGAATGCTCTGCTGGAACCTGTAAACTCAGAACAGCCTGTACCAAATTAAATGTTAAAGCCAACTCTCCTCAAGAGTTTACTCAAAACAAAAATGCAAGAACAATTATCTTTCATGTACATGCATCAACCGCATTATAATGTTTAATATTGTGCCCGGTCGGCACTATGGTCACAATATTCAACCTAAAGCCTGCCAAGATAATGGAGGCAAGGGTAGAGCTTTTTATTTTCAGGAAGAAACTCACAAATTTCATTTGATGGAAATAAAGAGTAAGTTGACTAGCAGAGGCCAACATGTCCTTGAAGAAAAACACACAACCAAATCAAATAATTAACAGTAAGCGAATGAAGCTCCCCAATTTCACAGAATATCTGAAAAAGGGATCCTATAAATGTTTCTGCAGCAAGTACATATGCAAGCCAAATAACCATTTTATCTCGAATAGAAGACCTAGAGTAAAACTGCAACTGACAAAAGAGGGATATGCTACAAACTGGTTCTATTTAGATAATTTGGGGGGCAAGGTTTTGTCCCCCCTTCCTCTCTTTGCATGGTAAACCTTATCATATATGTTGATTTTCTTTTCCCTTTCTTTGGCTGATGGAAGTACATCAATATTACTTCCCCTATTTTTCTGCACTCCATGATAATATCATAGCAATCAACTTTTTCTCAAGATAAAACAGAATTTAAAAGCAGTACACAAGAAAGTTAACCACCAACAAATCAACCACTTTCACAAAATTGCTAAGAAAACCCTGTAAAGACTAAACAAAGCATTATGTAAGATAACAAAACAACCTGCACTGGAAGTTCAAGCTTTGCCCGTAATGAAGCTCGATCTTTGCTATCCTCTCCCTCTTCCAGGAGCTAAGAGCCAAAATAGATGATCAATAAAACAACTACAGGAACCATACAAAAGCAAAAGCACCGGAAGAAAGACCAACAATAACAATAAAAATAACACTATAGTAATAATGACCCCCCCAAAAAAAATTATTCAACAAATTTATTATTTGCAGTAAAATGCCCCATTAATATTTATATTGCACGATAGTAGACACCATAAATATACAACATAAGTATCCATCTACAAAACCAACCTAGACAAGGACTGCCCATGTAATTTAAAAACAGAAAAGCTAGCATCAAAGCACTCTCCAAATCCAAAATTTCAAATGGAAGTACAGAACTAAAATCATTATTTGTGGCAGTCAACTTAGTAGATAAAGATAAATGGGAACAGCTCTGGGGAATCAAATTAAAAGCCAATGGATCTACTCCATTGGTTGATCTATAAAGAGGACACCAAAAGGATGTCAACCTGTATAGAAGAAATAGGGAAACCTACAAAGGGGGCCTACATCTCAAAATCAGTACACAATCAAAAGCAACTAGTACAAACAGCTAGAAAGAACAGTCATCACAACCATGAAAGGAGAAAACAGGAACAACAACGGAAGAGGATTGCATCAACAAGTACATGTCAACAAAAGAGTACAGCCACACTTAAACAAAGTCATGATTCAATATGCAACAGAAGAAATATGATGAGTCAGAAAGTTGCCATTAAAAAGTTAAATCAGCAATTTTACTTCAATTAGCATGGCAATCAAATGCACACCTGGGGAATAGTGCGTTTGAAAGTACTAAATTTCCCAACAAAAGCATCCAAAATCCGCCCCTGTAAAGAGAATATGAATAACTCATAAGTACTTTTCATATCTATCAGAATATTTTGATACAGATAAAACAGAACAAAGAACTTAAAAAAGATCATCTGAAGCTCAGACCAGTAATATCCGTGCTTCATCCATAGAAGGTTGGTCGACACCTTTGTCAAAAATTGGCTCCACCTAAGACCCGTAAAGTTACAAAAGAGAAGAAACAGAAGGTTACACTTCACCACATGCAATAGGCATACTCAAAACATCAAGTTGGACTAGGAACAGTAAAGAGAATGCCACATGTTCTTAAACAATCAATACACACCAGATTCAGCATCAGACGAGCACAAGTAGTGCGAATACTGAGTGACAATGAAGCATCATGCATGTTACTGGAAAACAGATAAATGATTCGTGACAACTGCAGCATAGAGATAAAACATAGAAGGCTTGTCAGATTAGTAGAATATTGTGCTGACTAATCGGATGTAAAACTTAAATAGTGAAATTAGTAAAACCAACAAAAAAATAGAGCTGCTACTGAAAAAAAGTGTAATGCAAAATTAAATACAACTAGAAAAGACAGTAACATCTCTTGCAAGCATTCCCCAGCCCTAAGGCTCACCCACACACACAAAAGAAGAATGATAAGGAAGACAACCACAAAATGCAGAAAGATCACACAACATGACAGAAAAAAAGAAAAAAACTTTATTGTTACAGTGTTTTGCATAAGACAGCAACTGAGATACGGCCAGACCTAATAACTTCCACTTTCTGTGTAGTGTTCCCTAGTCCTGCAGACTATGATAACAACCTCAAAATAGTATCAAATCCAGCACACCGTGAATCATTCTGATTGTGCTGAACTTCTATCTATAGCTTATTTGAAATGGAAATGAACAAGCTATGTCACCTGACAAGTATGATTTAATTTTTATTTTCTTCACTGGACAAAGCTGCTAAGTCAAGCAAGATTGTTATTTTTCTTTCACTTCTTTATGTTAGCTGAGCCTATACTTACGATTGTTATAGAAAAAAGTCCAGTTTTTATACACAAACTTTTGACCTGGTGGGAATAATTATATTATTGATGTTCCTCCGATGTTAAAAACTGCATGGTATTCTTGCTTTCCTGGCATTTGCTAATAAAAACATTGCAGAAATAAAGACAATTAAAAGATTTTCGAATATTTCTCGATCTTTCAAACCACGAACTAAGAAAGGCATGAGCAAATAGCCAAGAAATAAGAATATCCAGATATATTATGGCGAGTTTTTCAGCAAAAATCAATAATGATTTTTCTTTGAGTTTGGTTACTTGATTGATCCCCTTACTACTATTATGTCAATATATATACACGCAAATATTCTACCCAAGTAGGTATTCAAGAATCATTACGCAAAATTTTGATGAATTTGAAAGAATTGTATTGAGAAGTGATGTATAATGAACTTGTGATGCAGCTATTTATGTTAGGGGGCCTAAATGTGTAATTGCTCAGCATACCATGCCACCACCTTCTGTGGTGGTCATTGATAATGCAAAGCATATACTTCACAGAACAAATTAATTTGTAGCTGGATTACAGTACAGCTCCAGAGGATTCACAGATATTGTATAAAAACACCAACAAAATTTTCAAGACAGTTATTTTATGGATGCAATATTCATGCTTGTTCGAATTGTAAACCATAATATTTATTCTTATGGTAGAGAAACTTTTAAAAAAAGATACCTTTTTCTCAAAATATGGACAAATGGAAGTTTAACTCCCAAAGAAGAACTTATGAAGCCTTCTGAATTTTAATTAACTTATTTATTCTTTTTCTATGTACCAGAAAAAAATACTTACATTTAAAGGACAATCAACACACGATCACTTCTACACTTTTTATAATTCATGATAGATTGACTAACTTAAGGAAAAAAAAAACTTCATTAAGTTCTTAAAATGCTCATCAATCTTCTATGATGTGTTTGCTATAACCAATTTAAACATATCAAACATCTCAGTTTTGTTGTTTAATACTAACATAGGAAAAAAAAATCATTTTTCTTTAAAAAATTAGTTGCTTCTTTGACATCTTACTTTTTTT